>CM069768.1:1700000-1790000 GCA_036169595.1 Dictyostelium firmibasis
TTAAAAAAACTTAATATTATCAAAAAATGAGTTCAAGTGAAAATAGTAGTAATACTTACCACATAAATTACAGCCATATTTTTAACTTTTTCGGCAATTGATGCTAGAACATCATCTTGTTTCATACACTCAGGATTATAATCATGACCGAAACGAATAACTACAACTCTATCCTCTTCAGTGACAATTGCTTGATCAATTGCCCATCCATTTGGAAGATGTGTTAATAAATATGACATTCTTTGTTTGTGTCGTGTTTATTAAAATTTTCAAATGAAAATTTAATTTTTTTTTTTTTTTTTTTTTTTTTTTTTTATTATTTTATTTTATTTTATTTTTTTTTTTTTTATTTGTTTTTACTGTCTATTTTGTTTTAACCATTTTAAAATACTGCCATACACAAAGATATTTTCAGTTTTATTTTTTTTATTTATTTATTTTTTTTTTTTAAAAAAAAGTTGTTTTTGAAATACCAAATTAAAACTTAACTTATTATTACCTACATTATTTTTTATTAAAATTTTTTTTTTTTAAATTTTTGATTTTTTTTTTTTTTTTTTTTTTTTTGATTTTTTTTTTTTTCATCAATTTCTTTTTTTTGTCACATAAGATTTAAATATAATATAAAAATAAATAAAAAAATAAAAAAAATAAAAAAATAAAAAAAATTAGTTTTTTTTTTAAATTTTTTTTTTCTTTTTTTTTAAAATTTTTTTTATTGAAACAAGCCATAGTGTTAAAAATAAATAAAGCAATAACCTCCACATCTCCTTTTATTGTTTTAAATATATTATAACACAAAAAAACTATCAAGTCTCAAGTAAAGTTTTAAATAAAAAAAAAAACCAAAATGAGTTCCAAAAATGGCAGCACAACAAAAGTTGAGGATAATCTCCATGAAAATGTAAAGAGTAGTGATAAAGATAATATTAATGTTAATATTAATAATATTAATAATAATAATAATAATAATAATAATAATAATAATAATAAAAATAATGATGGTGATTATGATAATAATAATTATAATTATAAAAATAATAATAATAATAGTAATAGTAACGATAATAATAATAATAGACCAGACGATGCCAACAACAATAGAATATCACCTTCATCGTCACCATCATCATCAAAACAATTTGATGAAAATAGAGATAACAAAAATAAAAAGTATGATAAGTATCAAAACAAAAATATCGATAAGAAAGAAAATTATGACAATAATAATTCTAGTGGGAGAAGTGGTAGTAGAAGCAGGAGTAGAAGTAATAGTAGTAGTAGTAGGAGTAATTTAAGTGAAAAGAGCGGAGGTGATGGTGATATGAAAGAAACCATTTTTGTAGGAAATCTACCAAGAGATACAATTGTAAAGGATATTGAAAACCTATTCAAAAACTATGTAAAATCAATTGAAAAAGTTGATATAAAAAATGGATATGCTTTCGTTTTAGTTCATACAAACGATCCCGATATACTCGTAAGGGAATTACATAGAAAAGAGTTCTTAAAAAAGATTCTAACAGTTCAAATCGCAAAAAGTGAAAGGTAATTAATCAATTAAACTAAGCGTTTGTGTGTGTGTCTGTAGTATTTCACATTGACCAATATTCTTATAAAAATATATTTTTTTATTATTTAGTAAAAAGAAGGAAGAACCAAAAGAAGTTAAACCAACTCGTGCTATATTCATTGTAAACTACAATGTTTCAAAAACCACCACTAATGACATCTTTGGTTGGTGTTCACCCTTTGGTAAAGTAAATAGAGTACAGATAGTTAAAAACTTTTGTTTCGTTGAATTTGAGACAGTTGATCAAGCTACCAAAGCATTAAAGGCTTTAGATTTAAAATCTGTATGTATTTATAAGCTTTCCATTGTTTCTTTTCTTTTTTTTTTTTTCTCAATCATAATGATAATTAACAATTATTTACATTTCTATTTTCCCAACTAGTTTGATGGACATTCATTAACAGTTGAATATGTAAATGGATCAATTACTGATAGAGATAACTATCATCATAGAGATAGATATGATAATCAAAATAATAATAATCACTATCATCATAACCATCAACAACACAGAGATAACTATTTCCATCACCATAACCTTCCTCGTCACGATTACCGACCACCACATCAGCATAATAATCGAACCCATAACCAAAGGGATAACTTTAGCCATAGAGATTCTTACAATTATCATTCTAATAATGGTAATAATATAAACAACAATAATAATAGCAATAATCTTAACTACAACAATAACAACAATAATAATAACAACAATAATAATAATAATAGTAATAATAATAATAATAATAGTAATAATAGTAGTAATAATAATAATAATAGTAATGATAGTAATAGTAATAATAATAGTAATAATAATAATAATAATAATAGTAATATTGGCAATGGTAACCACTATTCACAATCTAAGGATCGTAGATCACGTAGCAGAGAAAGATATAGAGACGGAGGAAACAGAAATAATAATAATAATAATAATAATAATAATAATAATAATAATAATAATAATAATAATAATAATAATAATAATAATAATAATAATAATAATAATAATAACATCAATAACAATAATTATAATAGAAATAATAACAGTGATCATGATAGCTCTGATAGAAATAGAGATAATTATATTGGAAATGATAATAATGATAGAAATAATAGCAATAGATATAACAGTCGTAGTAATATTAATAGATTCAATAATAACAACGGAAGAAATGATGATTTTAATATGAATAACAATAGGAATAGGAACGATAACTATAATAGAAACAATCAAGGGTTTGAAAATAATGGAAGAACTTATAATGACAAAAAAAGAAGTAGATCACATAGTAGAGGAAGAAGTAGATCACATAGTGGGGACAGAAGAAATACTAATAACATTAATAATAATAATAATACTAATAGTAACCATTTCAATAACAACTATAAAAATAACAGTAATAACAACTATTCAAATAATAGTAATAACAATAATAGTAATAATAAACCAAGCTCAAGTCCACCAAGAAAAAGAGAAAGAAATTTCAATAATAACATTATTAATAATAATTTTAATAATAATAATAATAATAATGATAATAATAATAATGATAATAATAATAATAATAATAATAATAATAACAGAAATTTTTATAATAAAAATTATAATAACTAATGAATAAAAATTAAAAAATAAAAAAATTTAACCTTTCTTTTTTATTTATTTTATTTTTTATTTTTTAATTTTATATATTTTTTTTTTAAAAATTTAAGAGTTTGCAGATTGGTGTATAGAAACAAAGGTAAGTTTAAGATACCTCAACATCTTGTTGTCTGGTGTGAAAAAAAAATATTGAACAGGTGGTAATGTTTCACCCACGACGAATTATAAAAAAATAAAATTCCTCCCAGTTAAACAACTTTTTTTTTTTTAAAATTATCAAATCAGTATCTGTGAAATTTCAATGTTAACCTGAAAAAAATAATTATTCAATATTTGTGAGGTCATTCGGGAAAATTTTAAAAAATCCCACCTTTAGGGTCGAATTTAATGAGCATGTTTATTGAGCCCAACATGGTGATGTCATCAAAAAATAAAATTTTTTTTTTTATAAATTTTTGCAAAAAAAAAAAAAAAATCATAAATTATATTTTCCATTCCACCAATAGTTGTAACAATTTTATAATAAATAAATAGATATAGATGGCTATTGAAGAAAATAAATTTTTAAATATTTGGAGAAATATTCACTTAAAATCATTAATTAATAATGAAATTGAAAACATGAATATTTTTGGTGATTATAAAAATTTTACACCAGAATCCTTAAAGAATTATAAACATAGAAATTATTTAGTTAAAATTTGTTTAGATGTTACTCAAGAAGAATTGGATTCAGGTATTAAATTAAATGAAATTATCCCATCATGTGTAACAGAGTTATCGTTTGGTGAAGAATTTAGAGGTGTTTTAAAAGCAGGTGATATTCCATCAACAATTAAATCATTGAAATTCCCATTTCGTTTTAATTCACCAATTGCTCAAGGTGTATTGCCAGAAGGTCTTGAAAGATTAGTTTTTGGTGGATGTTTTAATCAAGAGTTCACTCCAAGCACTTTACCATCAACATTGAAATTTTTACGTTTTATTAAAGGTAATTTCAATCAACCATTAGTTCCAGGTGTATTACCAGAAGGTCTTGAAACTATTTCATTTGGTTATACATTTAATCAAGAATTAGCACCAGGTGTACTCCCATCAACTTTAGAAGATTTAAGTTTTGGCATAGATTTTAATAAACAATTAGTCAAAGGTTCATTACCAGAAGGTTTAATTAATCTTAAATTTTCAATTAATTATGAATTCCCATTAACAAGTGAAATTTTACCATCAAGTTTACGTTCAATTTCATTACCATATAAAAATAATATTTTTGAATTCCCAAACAATTTAGAATACGTTCGTTTTGGTGGTAAATTTAATTCACCAATTGAAAATCTTCCAGAATCATTAAAACATTTAGAACTTCAAAATGATTTTAATCTTCCATTACCAGAATTTCCATTGGGTTTAGAATTTCTTTCAATTAGAAATAGTAACTATGAACATGTTTTGCCAAAATTACCATCAAATTTGAAATCATTAGAATTGACAAATTATAAACACGCATTAGAAATTCCATCATCATTAATATCATTAAATATTATCAATTATGAATTACCTTTAAAGATAGCATCTTCAAATATTGAAGAGTTATTTATTCATTCCAATGAAAATTTCAAAACATTAAATGAAAATGATTTCCCAAAAACACTTAAAAAATTATATTTATTTGGAAATAAAGTTGCATGTTCAAAAGTACCAAGTCAAGTAAAGAATTTAATTTATGTTGGTCAACCATTCGAGGCTGGTTTCTTAACTGAGGGTTTGATTGAATTAAAAGTTTCTGGCGCTCCATACGATCAACCATATACACTCAAACCAAATTCATTACCATCAAGTTTATTATCAATTGAATCACAAGATTATTTAGAATTTTCTCAAGATGGTCCAATCGCTAAATCAAATATTCAAAAAATTAAAGTACCTGATATGCGTGATTTTGAAAATCAAAATATTTTACCATCTACATTAAAAGAACTTGAATTTACTTCAATGCAACAAGAAAATCAAATGGTTGAAATCGCTACTGGTGTATTACCAAATGGTTTAAAGAAATTGGTTTATAGTAGAGACCACTATGAATCAATTCTTCCAAATACCTTACCAGAATCAATTACAACATTAGATTTAGGTTGGGATTTAGATCAAACAATTACAAAAGGTGTATTACCACTAAATCTTCATACACTTTATGTTGCTAAAAATGTTAGATTTGAACAAGATTCTTTACCAGAATCTGTTAAAGTTATTTATTTACCAAATTTCAATGCCGATCATTATTTCATTAACAATGAAAATATTAAATTTATTAAAAGAGATGAACCAAATTTTGGTGATAATAATGAAGATAATTAAAAATTTAATTTAATTTAAAAATAATATAAATAAATAAATAAAATAAATAATACTCTTTGTGGGAGGTGAATTAATATTAAAAAAAAAAAAAAAAAAAAAAAAAAAAAAAAAAAAAAAATTTATGTAAATGTTGTTATTGTTTATTTTTTAAAAAAAAAAAAATTTCTTGTAAAACAAGTGTAACCTAAATAATTGAAAAACTAATTTTTATGTTTGTGTTGATTTATTTTTCTTTTTTTTTTTTTTTTTTATAAAATTATAAAAACAATCTTTTAATTTTATTAGAAGGTGAATATAAAAAAAATTAATATGACCAGGGGTGGGGCAATAAAATATTAAAAATAAAATTAAAATTAAAATTACTTTTTAAATTTTTATATTTTCCAATCGAATAATTTATAATAAACGATAACTATTTTAAATCAAATGATTGGATGGTATAATTTTGTGATTTTTGGAAAAAATGGCGAATTTGCGAATTTTTCACTCATAGTTTTTTATTTTTCACTTTTTTTTTTAATATCTCGAGATATTATTTTTGAACGAGCCATTCTCTGAATTCATATGATTATAAGATATTATTCCTAGCCAACAAAGTCATAACTTTTTATTTTAAATCTTTTTTTTTTTTTTTTTTTCATTTTTTTCTTATTTTTTTTCTTTTTTGTTTTTTTTATAAATAGTTTTAAAAAAAAAAAAACATTTTAATATATATTTTTTTTTTACTATAAATAAAGTAAACATGTACAAACAAATTTTATTTATTTTTTCTATTTTAATATTTTTTAATATTAATTCATCATTTGCTGATTCTGGTGAATTAAACAAAAATGGTAAATAAATTAAATTTTTTTTTTTTTTTTTTTTTTTTTTTTTTTTTTCCAAAAAAAAAGAATATTAATTATTAAAAATATATATATTAAAATTATTTAATTATTTTAAAACATTTAATGTAGTAACAGAATCAGTTACATTAAAATCATTGTATACTAGTTATTTAATGCAAAATAAAACAAATGATAATAATGAAACATCAACTACAATGAATAAATCTAAAAATAAAGATGAATTAAATGTTGGTATTATTGGTGGTGGAATTGCTGGTTTATATGCAGCAATGATATTTGATGATTTAGGTATATATTTTTTAAAATAATTATTATTATTGTTATTATAATTAATTTACTAATAGTTTTATTTTAAAAAAAAAATAATAAAAAAAAATAAATATTTATTAGGTATTGATTATACTATATTAGAAGCTAGTAAAGAAAGAATTGGTGGAAGAGTTTATACACATAAATTTAATGACCATAAATACTCCTATTCTGATATGGGTGCAATGAGAATACCATTAACCCCATTAATGGATAGAATTGTATCAAATAAAAATTATTCATTATTTAGTAAATTAGCAAAAGGAGGTTATAAAATTCCAACAGTACCATTTATAATGAGTGCAAATAATGAAATAAGCTATTATAATGGTGTAAGATATGTTAAAGGTCAACCAGTAGCAAATCCATCAGATCCATTCAATTATAGTGATTCAAATAATGGTGGTCCAGGTACTGGTATTCCAGATGAATATGCAAATCGTACAATTGATTCATTAATTAATCCAGTATTTTATCAATTTATTTATAATTTAACAGTTGATTTTGATAATGGTTTTAAACAATTGTTAAAATATGATAGTTATTCAGCTAGAGATTATTTAAAAACTTTTTATAATTATCCACATTCAGTTGTATGTATTAAAATTATTTTTTTTTTTTTTTATTTTATTATTTTTTTTTTAATATAATAATAATTTTGTTTTTTTTTATATTATTATTATTTGGTATACTAATATTAAATAATTTTATAATATAGATTGATTATATTGAAAATCTATCAACAAATACAGGTAGATTAGATTATTCATCAATTACAGAATTATTAATGACTGTTTTTGATTTTAGTGGTAATGACTTCATTTGTATTGATGGTGGTACAAGCGTAATTACAAAATCAATGAGTGAAATAATAAAGAAAAAAGTTGAAATGGGTAATTTAGTAACAAAAATTACAAAATCATATAACAAGAAAAATGGTGAAATCGATGGTTTAAATGTCCATGTTTCAAAAGATTCAATTTTTGGTGATGGCGAAACTGAAACCCTTAAATTTAAACATGTAATTAGTACAACAACATTACCAGCATTGCAAAGAATTGATACATCAGATTTGAAATTACCATTAAAATTAAAAAATGCAATTCGTTCATTAAAATATAGTGGTGCAATTAAACTTTCAATTAATTTCAAATATCGTTGGTGGGAAGATAGCGAGTTTATGAATGGTAAACCAATTAGAGGTGGTTCTTCAAATACTGATCTTTTAGTGCGTCAAGTTGTTTATCCTTCCTATGGTATTAATAATGGTACAAAAGGCATTAGTGGTACAATTTTAGCAAGTTATACTGCTGGTTTGGAATCAACAAGAATTAGTAGTTTGATTGGTAAAAAAGATAAGGAAAGAAAACTTTTAAATATTGTTTTAAGTAATCTTGCTGAAATTCATAATGTTGATTTTAAAAAATTAAAGAATTTATATAAAGAACATTATTTCCAAAGTTGGGAAAATGATGAATTTTCAACTGGTGCTTTTGCATTATTCTCAACTGCCCAATATACTGAACTTTTCCCATCAACTGCTCAATCAAATGTTGATGGTCGTTTCCATTTATCAGGAGAATTAACATCAGTTCATCATGCATGGATGATTGGCGCAATTAATAGTGCATATAGATCTGTAGATTCAATATTAAAGAATGAAGGTTTTGATAATTTAAGATTAAAATTAAAAGAAAATTGGGGAACAATTGAAGAAGTTGAATCACCAAATTTAGATTGGTATAAATATGATCCTGATTTAATTAATCATAATAATATTCAAGGAAAATCAATTCAACGTTTATTTTAAACCAATTAAATAAATAAACAAATCATTAATTTTAACCGAATAAAGAAATTAATTTAAAATATACGATATATTTGAATGTGGTGATATAAATTCTTTTTCTCAAAGTAATGAAATTTGCTTCCGATTTTTTTTTTTAGAGTCTCAATAAGAAATAATTAAACCTTTATAGTTTAATATTATTATTTCTTTTTAATAATTCTTTTTTTTTTTTTTTTTTTTTTTTTTTTTTAAAATAACATAATTTTTTTTTTTTATTATAAAACAAATTTAAAGTTTAGCAGCACTTGGTTTTGAAGACAAGAATCTACCGAGAACAAAGGCACCAGCACGTGCACCTTCAGATAAAGCGATAGCACCAGAAATCATCATTTCGATGGTTGGATCAACTGAACCTTTTGGAAGGGCTTTGAAGGTGTTGATGGTCTTATTGTCGAGGACTTCCCAATTTCTGAGGATGTTACCTTCTTGAGTTAAATCCATGGCAATGTGAACGTAGAAACCGGCACTTTCCATCATACTACGGTATGACATGAGAGAACCCATATGTGGGACAGAGTGATGTGCGCAAATTGGCTCAATGAATTGAACGATATCTTTTTCGGTTGGTTTTTCACATTGTAACCATTCAGAACCAGACATACGACCACCTGGTTTCAAAACTCTGTAACATTCCTTGATGAAGGCTTGTTTGTCTGGCATGTGACAAGTTGACTCAAAGAAAGTAACAACATCAAAGGTGTTATCTGGGTATGGCATTTTCATGGCATCACCATGATCGAAAGAGGCACGATCGGCAACACCGAGATCCTTAGCTCTTTGGGTGGCAATACCGACTTGTTTCTTGTTAATGTTGAGACCACGGATTTTACAACCAGTGTATTGGCAGATTTCGAGGGTTGGACCACCAACACCACAACCAACATCTAAAACTAAACTGTCTTTGGTGATACGAGCAGAGTCAGCAACAGAGTGTTCTAAACGTTTGACGGCAGTTTCTAATGGTTCAGTTTCAGTTTTGAATGGAGCGAAATGGAAATGATTACCCCAACCACTTTGATAGGTTTCGGTGACGATATCATAATAATCACTGACCATGGTGTTGTAGTTTTCGACACGTTTTTCTTCCTTTAAACGAACACCTTCGAATTTTTCATCCTTGACAACATCTTCGACTGGTGCAACCTTAACGATTGAACCAGTTTCAACAGTCTTTTTAATGGATTCGAGGAAAGCATTCCAGGTGTGAGTCATTTCACGGTTACCCATAGTACGAGCGAAACCAACTAAAAGTTTTGGAATTTCAATATCGGTTTCAATATTGGCTTCTGCTGCTAATGTACATTTGTTGGCACCAGTTGAAACGATGGTGTATTTACCATAGGATGACATGTTACCGCCTTGCATGTTTTCCCATTGAACGGTGGTGGCATTGACTTTGGTGTATTTGGCAATGTGAGAAGCTTTCATTTGGATTGAACCAACTTTACGCTCTTGCATGGTCCATTTATAGGTGTTGTTATTGACCTTGACAACGCTATCAACAAATGGATAACATTTGGCAACGGTTGGTACATCTAAAAGGAATGCAATAACTTTCTCTGCTGATTGATTGATTTCAATTGGTTTTGATTGATGAGTAGTTTGAATTAATACCATTCTTTTTCTATATTTCTTTTTTTAGATTTGTTTTTAGTTTTTTTGTTTTGGTATAAGAAAAAAAATAATGAATTATTTAAAAATATAAATTATTTGAAATCCCTTAAAAGACTCGTGTTTTAGAATTTATATTTATTTTAAAAAAAAAAAATTATTGATTTCAATTGAAATTTATTTATTTATAAAAATAAAAAAAACTCGTTTGCCGTTGAACAATGAAGAAAAGAAAAAAAAAAAAAAAAAAAAAAAAAAAAAATTTTTTAAAAAAAATTTTCAAAAAAAATCAATCATCAGTCGAAAATAAAAAAAAAAAAAATAAAAAAATAAAAAAAAAATAATTAAAAAAAATTGAAATATCTTGGGGAAAGCCATCACTCAAAAAAAAAAATAAAAAAAAAAAAAAAAAATAATAAAAATAAATAAATAAAAAAAAAAAAAAAAAAAAAAAAAAAAAACTAGGTTTGCAAGCTTTGATTTTTTTTAAAAAAAATTTATTTGGGTTCACAGATTTACACACACACCCACCCAAAACAATTATTTATTTAATTTTTTTATTTTTATTATAAAGTTCCAAAATTAATTTAAATTTTTTTTTCAAAGGTTTTTTTTTCCTTTAGTTTTTTGAGTAATAGTAATTGTTGAGTAAAACTCTACTTTTGAAAAAATTGATATATCTCAGTGAATTCAATCTGTATTTTAGATATATTTTGCTAATACTCTTGAATTATTGCTGTTAAAATAAAGATTGGATTATGAGTTTATAGGTTAAAAATCAAAAATAAAAATATAGAAAAAAAAAAAAAAAAAAAATTAAAAAAAATTAGGAAACACTGTTTTTATTTATAATTAAACACTGTTTTTATTTTCAAAGTATCGTTTTCCATTATTTTTATTAATATTAATACATATTTTTTTTGAAAAAAAGTAATAAAAAAAAAAAAAATTGGATTATCACAATAAACTTGACACAACTCCAGATAGTTTTTTTTTTGAAATTTTTTTTTAAAAAAAAATTTTATTAAAAAAAATATAAAAAAAAAATATAAAAAAAAAATTGAAATTATTTTTTTTTTTTTTTTTTTTTTTTTTTTTTTTTTCAAAAATTAACACCAACATCACCCAACCTCACACCTTTTCTTTTTTTCTTTTTTTTTTCTCCACATATATCCTTTTATTTATATCCTTTTTCTTTAGTTAATACTTTTGAGTAACAAGAAAAGATAAATATTAAAAAAACAAAAAATACAAAAAAAAAAAAAAAAAAAAAAAAAAAACCAACCCAAAACACCTCACTAAACTCACTGCCACACCACACACTTCACCTTTCAAACTCACACCTTTCAACTGTTTAAACACTACCTATATTTTTTTCATTTATATACAATTGTATATTTTTTTTACTTTTTTTTTTTTTTTTTTCTCCTTTTGATAACAATTTATTTTTTAATTTTAAAATTTTTTCTCTTCTTTTCAAAAAAATGTCAACAAAAATTCAAAACAATTATGATGTGTAGGTATTATGTTTCTTTTTTTCTTCATTTATTATTTGTTTTTATTTTTTTACATTCATTCATTATTGCTTTTTTTATTTTTTTTTCCTCTCTTTGTTTAACTCTTTTTTTTTTTTTTAGTAGTTTTTTTCGAGAAAAAAAGTAATTGACATTATTTTTATTTTATTTTTTTTTATAAAGACCATCAGCAGTATTACATATTAGATCAATTCCACAAGGTACAACAGAGAATGATTTATTTAAGATTACCTTTGATCATAAATTTGGAAAATGTGTTTCGGTTAGAATTTTAGAAAGATTTCATCAAGCACTTTTAGAGATGGATTCAGTTGAGTCAGCAACTAGACTTTTAAAATACAGTCAAAAAAATTCCTTACTTTTACATGGTAAACCAGTTCAAATCTCTTTCTCAAAGAGTCAGTCAATCAATCAACCTCAATCACCAACCGCCACAACCACCTCAAGCCCAACTACCAACTCAACTCATCGTTCATCCCCATCATCTCCATCTCCATCCTCAAACTATAATGGATTACCACAAGCAGGTAGTCGTCAATCACCAAACACAAATAGTAATAGTGCACCAATCGCAGGTACAGTATTATTGAGTACAATTGAAAATCCAGGTTCAAACATTATCACAATCGATCATCTTTATCATGCATTTTCATCATGTGGTGAAGTTTTAAGAATTGTTATGTTCAACAAGAATAATTTACAAGCTCTCATTGAGTTTTCAGCTGTTGACAGTGCACTTCACGCCAAGAAAACTCTTTCTGGCCATAGTCTTTTCCATGGTGGTCAATGTACTTTGAAATTGGAGGTCTCAAAGACTGATCGTTTAAATATCACACAAAATACAGACAGAGCAAAGGATTTCTCAAAGCCATTACCAACAGCCAATCAAACATCATCGTCACAATCACCGATGTCTTATTATCAACAATCATCCTCACCATCACACCAAATCAATGGTAATAATCATCACCATCATAACAATAATAATCACCACCACAGTCATTCATCACCATCTCAAGGCAGTCATCATCATCATCATCATCATCACAACAGTAACAGCGGCAGCAACAACAACCACCATAATCACCATCACTCATCACCATCACAACATCCACACCACAGTGGATCAGTATCAACCAGTCAACACTCTGGTAATCATCATAATAGCCATGGACACAATCACCATGGTAGCCATCATCAAAGTGGTAACCTTGGCCACAGAACCACTGTGTTGTTAGTACATGGTCTTGACGATGTTGTGATGACATGTGATCGTATTTTCAATCTCTTCTGTGTCTATGGTAATGTACAAAGAGTAAAGATCCTCTCATCCAAAAAAGGTGCAGCATTGGTGCAAATGGAAGACGTTCATCAAGCAGAGGCAGTCATCAGATTCTACCATCAAATGTCACTCTTTAAAGATACCCTTCAAATTAATTACTCTAAACATCTATCGATTACAGATTCACATAACCCAGAATCACCAACTCTCTCAAAGGATTTTTCTCAATCCAATTTAAATCGTTTCACTCACCCAATCAACACCTACAAACATTTGTATAAACCATCACAAACTTTATACTTTTCAAATGTTCCAAAGGATTTCACAGAGGCAAATTTCAATCAATTATTCCAATCCTTAAATCTCCAAAAACCAATTGGTTTCAAAATCTTTTCTGCTCAATTGGCTCCTGGCGCTTCATCCGCACCAACAACTGTCACCTCTCCAACTACTCCAACAAGTGTTGTCACTGGTATTTCATCACCAAGTGTCAATGGTAGCGCAGCTGGTCAACAAACAACAAACATTGCCAACAATACTACTACCTCAGTAAATGGAATCAGCAGTAATAGTTCAACACCAGAACCATCGAAACATGCCGATAAAATCGTTGGTCTTTTAGAATTTACTTCCCCATCTAATGCAGTCGATGCTTTGGTACTTTTAAATAACTCGGCCTTACCAAATTCAAACCACATGGGTCTTAGACTTTCATTTAGTAATTCAACTGTTTTACCAAAATCTTCAACAAATAGTAATAATAACAATAATAATACTAACACCAATAACAACAACAACATTACTTCTCCACAACAATCACAACCACAACAATTTCAACAATCTCCATCACAACCAAAACATTTTTAAATTTTCATAAACCAATTTTTTTTTTTTAAAAAAAAAAACTTTTTTTTCATATGAATTACAAAGAAAAAAAACTGAAAAAAATATACATATAATCGACTACAAAAAAATAAAATAAAAAATATAAAAAAAAAAACCAATGGCCTATTTTTAAAACCTTTTTTTTTTTTTTATTTCTGTTTTTTATATTTTTTTTTTTTTTTTTTTTTTTTTTTTGTATTATACAAAAAAAGTTTTTGGTGTTACAAACTTGGATTTTTTTCTTTACTAATTTTTACCTTTTTTTAATTTTTTTTTTATAAAATTAAAACTAATAAAGCAGATAAAATTATAACAAAAATACTAATTTGATTTCTAGTTGCACTACCCTCAAAAGTTCCATTAATATTTCTAACTAATTGATAATCAGTTAAATTGAAAGCTCTATGATCCCAAAGATCACTTTGCATTCCAAATGAAATTTCGAATTTATTTGGATTATCTTCGCAATAGCTATAAATGAGAAAGATGTTAATAAATTATTTTTAATTTTTTTGATAATTATTATTATTTTTTTAAATTAAAACATACTTGATAATATAAAGATAGGAATCAAAAATATCTTGAATTGATGACAAATCAAATTTTTTTTCAAAATTTGGATAATAACGAATATAGATACTTTCTCTATTACCATTATAGAATAAACCATCTGTTGGGGTGAAATCTAATTTTTCGATATAAAAGTTTTTATCGAAACCAATTTCTTCCAATTTACGGACAGATTCAGTATTGTTTTGTAAATTACATGGAGTTATTCTAATATTGAAATCGCCAGCAGGGAAGAGAGCCTTGGCCCAAGCACATTTCGAGTGGAGGGCATATTTATCAGGGACACGACGACTTGTTCTAAAACCTGGATTAAAATCACATTTATAACCAGCTTGTGCTTTTATTCTAGAGTAAACTACTGGTTCATAGACTTTGGTATCACCAAATCCTTTGTTAGGCTTCATAAATCTACTCCATGATTCTACCATATCAACTGGTTTATCGACCATTGTATCAATACTGTATACAGTGGAGAAATCAACACTACAGTAAATCTCTTCAGCATTGTAGGTTATAGTACCATTTGAGAATACTTGAAGACAATCGATTTCATAAACGAAACGAGTTAACTCCTTTTTTAGTGTTGGTTGACAATTGAAATTAACTGGATAATTGAATACTACATCTCCGGAAAAATATAGTTTGGCTCCAAATGGTATTTGTATAATATCTTCACTTGTAAATTTATCTTGATTAAAATAATATTGTTGTGTGGTTTGATTACATGATGTTGCAGTTAATCCTGATATTGTACAAATATCTGATTTCACCTTATTTATAATAAATAATATTAATGTTAAATAAAAAACTATTCTCATTTTTTATTTAAATATTTATCTTTATAAATTTTAATAATAGGCTATTTTTTTTAAAATATTTAGTTTTTGTATTTGTTTTTTTTTTTTTTATTATAATAACAAAAAATAATAAATGTTATTATTTAATTTTTGAATTTTTGAAATTTATTTTTTTTTTTAAAAAAAAAATATTAATTGTAAAAAAAATAAATTTATTTATTAAATTTTGTATTATATTGTAAGTGTGTGTATATTTTGTGTAAATTACAATGTATTTTTTTAATATTTTTATTTGATTTTTTTTGAAATAAAAAGAGTTTAATTATTATTATTTTTTTTATTTTTTTCTTTCTATTTATTTAATTTCTTTTTTTTAAATTTCTTTTTTTTTAAAATGATTAAAATAAAAATAAAAATAAGTAAAATTCTTTTTTTTATTTTTTTTATTTATAATTAAAAAAAAAAAAAAAAACAAAAAAAAAAAAAAAAAAAAAATAAAATTTGAAATAGATGAATTATCTATTAATAAAGTTTGAATGTTTGTGTGGTTAAACACTTTAAATGTTTTTTTATTATTATTTGATTTTTTACCAGCGAAAGGATGGATTGATATTAATTAAACTTGTTTTTTTTTTTTTTTCTTTTTTATTTTAGTGTGGTTAAATTTTTTTTTTTTAAGTGTGGTTTTTATAATTTTTTTTTTGATTTAACTATATATATATATATATATATTGTGTTAGTGTGCCTTTATTGTTTTAAAACACACATTTAGATTTGATATATAACATTTAAAGAGGTATATTTGAATTGTTTATTTTTTTATTTTTTTTTTTTTTGGGTAAATCCTATTGATTTAAAAATTATTTACTAAAAACAAAAAAAAAAAAAGTATTTTGTAAAGAAATGTTTAAAATTCAATTTAATTATAAAATAGTGGTTTTATGTGTTAAATTTTTTATAAAATTATTGTAAATGACATCTTATTATTTGAATCTTAATAAATTGTTTTAAGACTGTTTTTTTTTTTTTTTATCATATATATTATTTTAATCATATAATCATTGAAATTGAATGAGTAATTATATGCACATAGGGATACAAAATAAAAAAAAGGGTTTTTTAAAAAATTAAATAGAGTCTAGTAATATTAACTTTAAGTATAACACTATTTCCTTTTATATAAAAAAAAAAAATTTTATTCGTTTTTTAGTGTCTTATATCTATTTTTGATTATAATAAATATTATTTTTTTTATTGGTTTATCACATTATTTGTATAAAGATTTTTTTTTTTCTTAAAATTACATCTCTAATCTATAATTTAAAAAAGAATTCAATCAATAATAATAATAACAACTTTATTATAATATTAGTATATTTTTTTATATATATATATATTTATTATTTCATTATTTTGAATTCATTGATAAAATTAAAATTTTTAATTATTTAAGGGTTTTGCGAAAAATGTAGATTATGTGTCATTTAAACAAAAAAGTAATTAATACACATATAAAAAAATAAAAAATAAAAAAATAAAAACCTAATAATTTGATGGATTATAAATATTTTAAGACTTTGATATTGGTTAAAAATACAATCATATTAAATAAATTTAAAAAAATTGATTAATAAACAATAATAATATAATAAAAATAAATATCGTAAAAAGAGTAGAATCAAATAAAAAGAAAATGATTATAATAAATAAAATCTGGATTGGGTTCTTTTTTTTTTTTTTTTTTTTTTTTTTTTTTTTTCACTTATATTTTATTGTAAAACGAATCAAATATATTTGATTGCATAACTGTTTTATTAACTAATTAATTTAATTATTTCTTTCACAATTTTTTTTTTTCTCAAAAAAATCCTAAAAAAAAAAAAAAATTTCGGTAGTATTATGAAAATTATTTGTAAACCTTAAAAAAAAAAGATTTGTATATAAACTTTTTTTTTTTTTTTTTTTTTTTTTTTTTTTCTTATTTTATGTACATTTATTTTCAAACTTGATATAATAGAATATAAAGAATTTGTTGTTTGTGTGGTGGTTTTTTTTTTTTTTTTTTTTTTTTTTTTTTTTTTTAAGGGATAAATATTTTCTTTATAGTTGTTATATCTCTTTCAATTGTTTTTTTTTTTTTTTTGTTTTGTATTATAAAAAAAAATTTGTGAAATTAAAACTTTGAGTTTAAGCAGGGGCCATTGCTGGGAAACAATCTTCAAATTTATTCTTTGGGTGTTTGTTATCAGAGTGAATTCTGAGTTCAGCTTCTTTGGCAGTACATAAGAAGCTTGCTCTACAAATGTTACAAATTGTAGTTTTGGCAGCTTCGTTAGCTTTTAATTGACTTTTGGCACTTGATGCACCTTCGTTTCTCTTTATATTTCTTTCTCTCTTTTGTTGAGCTTTAGCACCGTTTCCTATTATATTTTAAATTGTTTAATTTTTTTATCAATAGTTATTCTTCTTTTGTTCTCTAATAGTTTTTTTTAAAAAGAAATAAAAAAAACAATAAAATAAGATAAAAATATATATTTACCTGATGGCATTGTTGTATATGTATGTGTGATAAGTTAGAAAAAAATTTAAAAATAAAATAAAAATAAAATTTTTTTTTTTTGAAATTTTTTTTTGAAAAAAAAAAAAAAAAATAAAATAAAAAAAAAAGAAAAAAACTAGTTTCCAAATTTTAATTTCTCAACACAAACGATTACCTTATTTAAAATTTTTGATTTTAAATGTTATTTTTTTAATTTATTATTTTTACAGTTTTTTTTGGATCTAAAATTTCATTTTTGAAAGAGGTACATCATCAATAGTAAATTCTGTTTCATCCTCAACAATAGCCATTCTAATTGGGGAATTTATGGAATCTGCGGTACTTTTAGGTGACACGTCATCCTTTTGTTTTGTGTTGGAGTTAGATTCATCACTGTCATCATCATCATCATCATCATCATCATCATCATCATCATCATCATCATCATTATCATTATCATAGTCATTATGGTGTTTTTGATTTTGTTGATTTTGTTGGTTTTGTTGTTGTTTTTTCATTGACTCCTCTAATTGTAATATGGTATTTGGTGATACCATTAATATTGATTGACACATTTCTACACTTTCAATATTTACATGGGAAAGAATCATTTTTTGTACATGATCCTTTTGATAGTCCAAATGAGATGTTATTGCACTGCTAACATCAACATCCTCTATTAATTCCAAATAGAATTTGGTTTCTAAAATTGTTTTTTTCCACAAAAAAATAATAATTAGATTAAAAAATACTTTTTTAAAAAATGATGATAATTATAAGTAAATTAAAATACTTACTACTATTATATAGTTCTTTTAATTCCTGACCTTTTATATTTCTCTTATTAAAATTTGCAAATGATTGAATTTTTGGTGTTGGAATATTATTATTATTATTATTATTATTATTATTATTATTATTATTATTATTATTATTATTATTATTATTATTATTATTATTATTATTATTATTATTATTATTATTATTATTATTATTATTATTATTATTATTATTATTATTATTATTATTATTATTATTATTATTATTATTATTATTATTATTATTATTATTATTATTATTATTATTATTATTATTATTATTATTGTTATTATTATTATTATTATTATTACCAATGAAACTAAATGGAAATATTGAACCATTATTTTTATTATTATTAGCATAATTATTAATTGGTGAACAACCACAACATGGAAAAG
This sequence comes from Dictyostelium firmibasis, assembly GCA_036169595.1. Taxonomy (NCBI): domain Eukaryota; phylum Evosea; class Eumycetozoa; order Dictyosteliales; family Dictyosteliaceae; genus Dictyostelium; species Dictyostelium firmibasis. Next base: position 1,718,980 of record CM069768.1, read on the forward strand.
AGTTACCATCTTCGGTTATATTTTTATTTGATTCATAAACGTATTGAAGGAGGATATCGGATGGTGAGTAGCAATTTACTATACGACCAGAGACTATTTTTCTAATTTTTCTGAATTTATTTGGATCATTTGGAATTGGTGCACCAATGAACAAAACATTTTCAATATGACCATATGCTTTCTTTTCAATAAGTTCCAATAGACAATAGTACATTACTCTAGCGCCTGTTGAAATACCAACTAAAGTGATTGGACGTCTACCAAATGCTTTACATTGAATGATTTCATCTGCCAATAATTTACCGGCTTTGATTGATTTATCCTTAACTTTGCCCCATTCCGTACTAATGATAGATGATGCCTCCAATAGACTGGCACTCGGTAATATTGCATCATGCATCATTTTGGTAGTGAATCTTGAGAATGTTGAATTATCTTCAACCTTTGATTTATAGTCATTCAATGATTTAAATAGAGAATATAATAATTTAGTCTCCCACTTCAAACTATAAACTTCGCCTAAACACAAAACAGCCGAAAATAAATTTGATTCCCAGCTTGTGAAATCTTCTTTTCCTCCTTTTTCTTGAACCCAGCCCAATGCACCAATCACTACATTCAATCCGACGGAGCCTGGTACTTTAGAGTAAGAGAACTCTTTTAGACCAGATGTAAGCTTTGTCATTCTACCAGCGGAAATACCTGCACCAGCAGCACCAAATAGTATAGAGGTTATTGCAGTGCCACTCACTCCAGTTGTTGCTATGGCCGATAGCAAACTAACACCAATTGCACTATGTAATGCAACTGCACCAATTAATGGAGCAACAAGCCCTCCTGTTAATGCCAATAATCCACCACCAGCAATCGTTGCCAATGTAACCTTTAGAATTCTATGATTTGATGTTGTTCTTTCAAACACATTCAAAATATTATTTTTAATTGATTCATTCTTTTTATTTTCACCGCCATCATGATCTTCTTGGTCATCATTCTTTGACTCTTTCTTTTTATTTTTTGAATTTTCATTATCAATTTGTTTTCCTTGAATATCAGAAAGTAATTTTTGACCCAAATTATTTTCAAGTAATAGTAGTTTTAAACCTAAAGTTGATGGTGATAATTTTAATGCAAATCTTTTTAACGCTGATCTAACGAAAGCATCATAACCACTATTTATTGCTAATGATGATATGTTTCTTAGAATTTCATCGGCACGATCAACAACCTCTTGAATTAATAATTCATCGCTATCATCAATTACATATAAATTATCGTCTTCATCATCGTTATTATTTACAAAATCCATTAATGGATCATTAAAAACTTCTTGTGATACTTTCATCATTGGTGATTCAATTGGTTGATTATTACCAGTTTGATTTGATTCGGCAATTGATATTTGTGAAAAATTTCCAATATTATTATTATTATTATTATTATTATTATTATTATTATTATTATTATTATTATTATTATTATTATTATTATTATTATTATTATTATTATTATTATTATTATTATTATTATTATTATTATTATTATTATTATTATTATTATTACCAATAATGACATTATTTATAAAGTTTTCATTATTTTCATTAATACTTTTATTTAAAATTGAAGAAGAAAATTGTAATTTTTGTTGTTCTTGTTCCACTTGATAAAATGATGATTTTGAATATTTATCTTTAAAACTTGATTCCAAATAATCTGAAGCCATTTTTAATGATATAAAATAATAACCTTCTTCTGATACCATAAATTCACTCGCTCTAAATAATTCAATAAACTTTAAATTTGAATATAAATAGGATGGATTCGTTTGAACAGTTAAATAAACCAGATAACCAATAAATTCATCAGCACCAAAACTACCAAATTTATTTAAACCCTTTGAGATGTGTCTACATGATCTAAGGATGCAAACGATTTTATCACGTGGTGCTTCATAAAGATTGATAAGAGATAAATCGGCGATAGCAGCTTCCCAATTAACCGAGGCTAATCTAGTTGTATCAATATCACAATAGTCGCTGATTGGTAGTTGTTTAACATATTGGATTATACTTTTCAATTGTTTATCCCTTGATTTATTGATTGGAAATATTTGACCATAAATCTGGATTAATATTAATGATTCAATTGCCTCTCCCATTGCAATTGGATCATCTTTTGGGAAATGAAATACTGATCTCTGTAAAAATGTCGATATCATATCTTGATAGTTATTACCTTTCTCTTCAATATATTTATCTAGTTTCTCGTCATTTTCATTGATATGTTCAACCGAAGTCAACAAAGGTGATGATGGCTCATCATTATCCTCTAAATTGTCAATAAATAACTTTATTTCTCTTTTAAATGTTTCACAATATGTTTGAATATCTCTTAATATTGCTTCGCTCTCTTTTGAAAAATTTGATAGTTGAGTTATAAATTGTTTATTATATAATTCAAAATCATATGTTATATTTAAAATTGATTTATTAAAACTTAGTTGTTGCTTTTGTTTATATGGCGATGGTAATGATGGTGATGAAGATAAACTAGATGTATCTCTATCTGTATCCTCTTTTTCTGTTGAATTTTTATTTTTTAATTTTAACAACTGTTGTTCTTTTAATAATTTTTGTTGTTGTTTTTGGTATAGATAGTTTGATTGAGGATGTGTTTCATAGAGTTGATTGATTTGATAATTTGATAGATGATAATAATCAAATGTAGATTTTAAAAATGAGTTTACTTCTTTTAATTTAATATCCTTCTCTGATATACATGAAAATAGTAATGTTACAACTAAATAGCCAACATTACTCCTATTAATATCTCGAACTCCTGAACTATTTAATCCTGGGTTTATAGTCTTTACATTATTTACTGTTGTTTCTGTTGTTGTATTAATAGACTCATCTACGAAAGTACTATTTGGTGTATCGTTTTTTGAGAGTCTATTTGATAATTTTTTTATAGAATTTATCATTCTATTTTTTTAAATACCTATTTTATTTGATTGAAAAAATAAAAAAATAGCAAAAAAAAAAAGCTTTGAAAACTTAAAATTGTATGGTTTGTGTTCTAAAAAAAAAAATAATAAAAAAAAATAATAAAAAATAATTTTAAACTTAAAAAAATAAAAAAAAAAAAAACTAATTTGAAACTTTAAATTGCATGGTTTGTGTTCTAAAAAAATAAAAAATGAAAAAAAAATAAAAAAAAAATAAAAAATTAAAAAAAAAATAAAAAAAAAATAATTATAAGAAAAATTAAAAAAGGTTTTTGTACTTTAAAGGAAAAAACAACAAGGAATAATTTATCCTAACGACTTTTTCTATTTCCAAATAAATGATAATAGAAAAAATTATTGAAAACATTGAGGGAATAGATTAATCATATAATGAAGATCAAAACGATGCTCATATGATGAATATTCATAATAAAACTATTTCTCCTTTAAAATTTCTAAAATTGGTAAAAAAAAAAAAAAAAAAAAAAAAAAAAAAAAAAAAATTCGAAGCGATTTTCCTTTGATAAATTATCTAAATTCAAATATTATTAGAAATTATATAATATTTATTAAATAAAAAAAAAAGAGTGAAAAATATAAAAAAAAAATAAAAAAAAAAAAATCTAATTTTTTTAAATTTTTTCTCAATTTATTTTTTTTTATTTTTTTTATTTTTTTTTTATTTTTTTTTTTTTTTCAAATTTGTTAAATTATTATTTATTTATTTTATATAAACTGTAAAAAAGATCCCAGAGTATACATATAGTAAACAAGAAAAATTTAATAATAGCAATAATAATAACAATAATAATAAGTAAAAGAAACAAAAACAATAACAATAACAATCAATCAATAAACTAACAATAATAATATAATATTAATAATTTTAATAATAAAAAAAAAAAGAGTGACACTTTTTTTTTAAAAAAAAAAAAAAAAAATTTTTTTTTTTAATTAAAATTTTTCAAAAAAAAAAAAAATTAAAAAATAAAAAAAGATATACATATTCAAATACACACACATTCACATTCATACACATATTCACAGATACAAATAATAAATAATGTCCGAAAATAGAGATGTAAGGTACTTAGTTGATTTTATAAAGAATATTCCAAACAATGAATCAAAGGAAGTGATCAAAGTGGTGGAACATGTCATTCAAATTCTCGATGAAAGTGAGGATTTCTTTTATAATTTTGAAAAGTTTTCCGAAATCGTCGAAGTGCTTTGGTTTAAAGTGTAAGTTATTTGAGGAGGAGTTTTTGTTAGTGTCATTCATTGACTAAAAAATTTAATATTGCTTAATAAATTTGCTTTTTTCTTTCTCTTTATTAATATTCTTTTTTTTTTATTATCGCTATATTTTTTTTCTTTTCTACATTTTATAGAAGTCAAAATCCACATCAAAATGAATTAATTCAAAAAGTAGATTCTTTTTTCAAAAAGATCATGGAAGTGATCACAAATAGATTATCACAAGGTGAAGATTTTTCACCTGAGAATTTAAAGATTTTAAATTTAATATTCTCACCAAAACCATCAGGTTATCGTGATTATAGATATCAAGAGAATGGAGATGATATTTCAAGTAAATTATCAACTTTCGAAGCAACGACTTTTTATGAAAATGGTGGCCTTAAATGTTTAATCACTAGAATTCAAGAATTTAAAAATTCATTTGAAAATTTAAAAAAAATTGTCAATACAATTAAAAAGGTAAGTTTAAAACTTTATTTTATTTTATTCTATTTTATTTTATTCTTTTTTTTTTTTTTTTTTTTTTTAAAAATTTCAAAAAAAAAAAATTTCAAAAAATTCAAAAAAAATCAAAAAAAAAAAAACAAAATTTATTAATTAAATTTTAATTTAATTTTTCTTTATTTAAACAAAATAAAATACTAATAATAAATAAAGATTACAAAAAAAGTTGAAAAGTTCGAAGGACAAATAGTTGAAGATTTAATAAAGATTGTGTTCCAAAAAATATTGGGAGCTACTGACGAAGAGTTTAAGAATGAAAATAAGAAAGATTTAGATTTAATTATCAAACATCTTTCTGGTATAGTTAATAATTTACAATATGAACAAAACAATAATAGTGCACTTCAAGATATGATTCATCAACAAAGTTTATTGGTTTCATTAAAGTGTTTTAAATCACCATCTCTCTTTCAAAGAAATGCTGGTCTCAATGATATCATCAGATTTTGTAAATCAGAAAACAACAATAACAATAATAGTTTTATGTTGAGAAACCAACCATTTTCGATTTATGTACCACCCCAGTAAGTGGCCAAAAAAAAAAAAAAAAAAAAAAAAAAAAATAATAATGGTATTAATCTTTTATTTTCCTTTTCGCTTTTTTTAAAAAAAAAATAGGAAAATCGTTGAATGGTTAAAAGAAAATCAAGTCGTTGAATTATTATATGGTGAAACAAGTCATATTCAATTATTACAAAAATGTACAGATATATTAAAATTCCTTGCAGAACAAAAATCATTTGATAGAAAGTATTTGGACTTGGTATGGTCAGCATCTGAAGGAAAACATGAAACCATAGAGAATGCAATCTATGATACTATTGGAACCATCGCTCCATTACTCCCACCCGAAGATATTGATTATCTCTTTGAAAAAGTTCAAATGATCCCATACAATCATTACACTCAAATAACATTGAACTTAGTACGTTCATTGACTCAAAGATCATCACATCAACAGCAACAAATAACCAATTCAGATGGAACTACCACAACCACCATGTTAACATCAAAAGGTTTAGATATATTTTGGAATTTAATACAAGAGGATTGTGATGTTAGTTTTGAGATATCAGAGGCATCATTAAATACTCTTCAAGAATCACTCCAATACTATCCAAGTCAAAGAGGACACTATTTGGGTAGATGCTTAGATCGTATCGGAAATCATCACTCTGTCATATTGTGCCTCCGTTTACTCTATCAACTTATCAATAGCTTCGCAGAGAAAAAAAAAAAGAGAGACATACATGGTAACAATAGCATGATGAATAATGATGTGGAGATGGCAAATGTAATTGAAAATATCGATCAAAAATACCACTTGGTTGAATTATTATATAAACATTTAGTTTATTATACTTCGCAGTGCAAACAGTTAATAATTAATGGTAATTATTATAGTGATAAAGGTATGATGGCAATGAATGTTGACGGTGGTAGTGATCAAACACACAAACAACCTTATAGACCACCACCAGGTTTTGATGATTTTACGTTTGCTGGAGGAATTAGTCATATTGCCCAAATTTACGATTATTTAAACTTTATTCGTTTCATATATGAGAAGTCTAGTTTGTTCCTCACCAATCAACATATTGATATATTATGGAATGTCTTTGTTCTTGAACCAGTATCAAACTCTGATAGAACTCACTTTTTCACTTGGACCATTGAGCATTTACGTTTGGATGAACATCAAGTTTTGTATTTTATAAACAAATTCCAAACGTTATCCTTCACAAATTTAGATACTACCGGTTTTGAATTTTACAAGTTTTGTTTCAATTTAATTAAATCTCAAAATGAATATAACAACGACAACAATAACAACAATAATATAGATGATAATATAATTGGATTAGATGATTTATGGAGAATTTTATTAGAGGCACAAAATGAACAAGTTGGAAGAGCAGCATGTTCATTTATAATTGAGCAATATAAAGATTATAAGAATCCAGAGGAATTTTTAAATACTTGTATGGCAAAATTATCAAAGGTACCAATTAACAATGGCTCATCAATGGATCCGATTAATTATATGTTGGTTACACGTTGTCTTTCATTGATTAAGAAATATTTAGAGGAGTTTGGTTCAAGATCATCTGATAGTTTCAAGAAACACTTTTCACCATTGATTACGGTTAGATTTAGTAGTCAGAGAAATACATTCAAATTGGATGTAAAGAGCAGTGAGTCCATTGGTATCATTAAACAATTGGTTGCTAATTTCATAAAGTCTTCAGAACATTGCATCTGTTTAACATTCCAAGGCAAAATGATGGTTGATGACTGTCAAACCATTGAAGATTTTCGTGTTGGAAATGGGGATACCATTAATTTCCAAGAGATTGGCGAACCAAGACAACCACTCACCTATGGTCAACCCGTTTCAATTAATTTCGATCAAAATAATTTTGCATTGCTATTTGGTTTGTTAAATATCCAATCGATTGCTCAAGATGTTTGGGATTTATTAATGTTATTACCAGTTAATAGACATATCTTGAGTGAAATAACAGTTGACATCGTAAATAGTGGAATTAAACAACAAACATCAACAATCAATTGGGATAATCTATTTGATCCAAAATCATCATATCGTTTGCTATATAGTTTATTAATTATTGAATCAATGGTAGTCAATGATAGTTATCATGGTGATGGTGATGTAATTGGTGGGAGTTTAGATGGAGGAAGTGGCTCAAATGAATGGAAACAAAAATTCATTTCTTCAGGTGGATCAAATCATTTAATTAAGATTTTAATGACCACAGATCTTCAAAACCCATCACGTGGTAATAAGAGAAACACTTGTCTTTCAGTACTTTTAAGGATTATTTATAATATCTTAGAGGCCAATCGTTTCAATTTCTCTGCAATCACCAGTCAACAAATTGCACCAGCCGACTTTTTAAATCGTTTAATCGAGTTAACTTGGAATCAAGTCATTCCAACCATCCACGAAGAGAACCTTTCAACTCACGAAACCGAAGACGCTATGGTGGTTTCTCATTTAATGCATTTAATTGTTGCCATCCTCGCAAGCAATGAGCAACTATTCGAGGTATTTGCTAAGAATAAAAATATTTTGGAATGGATTTCACTCGTTATACTCGATAGTAAAGACACTTTTATTCGTGATAAAGCTGCTAATGGCATTCGTGATATATGCCAATATATTTCTCCACCCATATCAAAACGTTACTTTTTGGAGCAATTCCTCAACTTACTCTTTAAAAATGTTGCTGATGATCGTCAATCATCAGCTTGTCAGCAATTTTTTGAAGTACTTAATTATTTATTAAACGATCAAGTTCAATCATTGGTTAGTGATGCATCAACTGCTGACGTCATGACTACTTCGTCAATCTATTCCGAACTCTTGTTAAAGATGGTCGAGATGATTAAAACTCAACCAATTATTGAATCGACAGCAATATATCAGCCAGATGTTCTATTAATGGGATTATTAAACCTTGTAAAGATTTTAATTCAAGACAACAACGAATTTAAATTATTGGCAGGTCAAAAAGGTGGTCTTGTTAAAGAGATTTTCCACGAATGTCTCTTTAATATTGCCACCGCAGATAATCATGGTGCAACTTGCCCACCAAAATGTAAAACAAAAGAAAGTAGAGATATTTGTTTCGCCGTACTATTAGAGTTGGCCAAAGGTTGTGAAAAGAATTTACGTGAAATTACAACTCTTTTAATGGAACACCATAAACCAGAAGAAAAACGTTTACTTTGGAGCTATTATCCAGCAGGTAATGAAAAATCAACTTGTGGTTATGTTGGTTTAAAGAATTTAGGTGCCACCTGTTATATTAATAGTTTAATGCAACAACTCTTTATGATTCCAGGTTTCCGTTACAATATTATTCAATCCGAGGAGAAATATAATTCACCACAAGAACAACAAGAGTCCCTCCTTTATCAATTGAAAATCATTTTCGCAAATCTTCAAGAGTCTGAGAAAAAATCACATGATCCTAAAGATTTCTGCCTCACTTATAAATACGATGGTCAACCAATCAACACATCGATTCAAATGGATGCTGATGAGTTCTTTAATATGCTTTTCGATAAATTGGAGAATACTCTTAAATCGACACCACAAGAGAAACTATTAAAGGACTTTTTCGGAGGTAGCTCAGTAAATCAATTCATCTCTCAAGAGTGTAATCACGTTTCTGAACGTGAAGAACCATTCTATACAATTAGTGTTGAAGTAAAGAACAAGAAAGAAATCCAAGAGTCATTACAATTGTTTGTGGAGAGTGAAACTTTAGATGGTGATAATAAATACTTTTGTAGTAGTTGCTCTCAAAAGGTTAAAGCATTAATGAGAAGATGTATTAAAGATTTACCAAATACATTGATCATTCATAACAAGAGATTTGAATTTGATTTAGATCTCATGAAGAGAACAAAGTTAAATGATGCACTTCGTTTCCCAATGACAATCGATATGGAACCTTACACTAAAGAATACCTCGAAAGAAAAGAAGCAATCGAAAAAGCTAAAGAAAAGGGTGAGCAAATCCCAGAAGCAGCATCACTACATCCACCATCATACTATCAATATGAATTGGCAGGCATTTTAGTTCATACTGGTACCGCAGATTCTGGTCACTATTACAGTTACATCAAAGAACGTGAACCAAATTGTGAGGGTCAACCACGTCGTTGGATTTTATTCAATGATCAAGCAACAGAGGTTTTCAATCCTGAAGATATTTCAAAAGCATGCTTTGGTGGTTATGATCAATCCGATCATGGTAAAGGTAATTTCCGTGGAGGTCCAAGAGTTAATAATGCCTACATGTTATTCTATGAGCGTTCTTACATTCAAGGTGAAATGATAAAGAAATATGAAAACGTTCAACCATCAGAAGCCTCAAAATTGGTTCCAAAGGATATGTTTTCAAGTGTTTGGAAAAAGAATATGAAATTCTTAAACGACAAGAATATCTTTGATCCAAACTATTTCTCATTCCTATTGAATATTATTAAATTGGACGAATCATCATTGTCATTATTGGACTCAAACAACAAAATGGATTTCATATCATCTCAAGAGCTATTAAAAGGTAATAATAATGCTGGCTCTGACTCAGTCGACGATTTAAACAATCAAAAACTATCTTCAACTCAAGATAATGAATCAGGAGCAGCAAGTGAAAATTCAGGTGGGGCAGTTGGTTTTTACAATGGTGAATTCAATCAAACTATGCAATCGATTGAATTGGGTACAAGATTTTTAGTTGAAACTTTATTCCATTCAAAGGACAGAAAAATGTTGGGTGATACTGTAAACTATTTAATTTCACTCTACGAAAGAAATTTAGAAGCATGCTATTGGTTATTAAATACGATCGTTGAACAACAAGGTTCTGATAATTCTTGGATTAGACAGGTTTTATTAACTTGTGTAACTTTTGAGCCCAGAGAGGCCTTAATGAAACTATTATTGTCAGTTATTAAAACTTTGATTCCAAGTGAAAAAGAAAAATATGGTTTAGATGAGGATAATGAAATGATGTCTGAAAACAGTGGAGCACCTATAACCTCAATCGATGAAGACGATGAAGATGATGAGGATTCAATGAATACTGGCACCACCAAAGGTAAACAAAAGGCATCCTCTCAAATGAACTACGATCAAGATGAAATTTTCCCAAGCTTTTCAACCCTTAAGAAACCAAAATCCATCATATTTAAGTTTATGGATGTATTTTTAGATTATATTAAGGAAGCACCAATTCATTGGAAACATTTTAGTTATTACTTTATGTTTATCAAAGAGTTTTCGTTGTTAGGCGAAGAAGAAAGAAAATATTTGGTCAATAGAAATGTTATTGGTCGTTTAATTGATTTCTTTTTGGGTGATGAATCGCAACTCTCTAAAACTTATCCACCACACAAGAAACCAAAGATGGGCGATAAATATAATAACCCACAATTCATTTATATGATAGAGGCTGTCAATATCTTGGTTCGTAGTTGTCATACTAGATATAGTAAAATGGAATTCGACAAGAAAGGTACCTATCAAAATATTCCAAGTCAAGTCTGTTTGAATTTGATTCCAATGCCAGAGAATGACATGGAACTCTTATATGATCCTGTATTTGTTGCTAAAGCAATCAAAGAGAATTCATTGATTAAACCGATCACTGAAATCATATCATACATTTGTTTTAACGATATTGATACCACAAACACCATCACTCAATACATCGAAGGTTTCGACCAAGGAAAGACATCATTAGAGGTCTTACTTCCATTGATTACATTAGATGATCAATGTAGAGAAGAACGTGTTGACATTGCCATTCCACACTATATCAATATCCTTGAGGAGAACTTTAAATCCCGTGGTTCTCTACCATTCCTAAAATCCTTGGTTGAAGCTGCTCAACAATATGGCTTCATCGCTGATTGGTTCAAGAAGAACTTTGATCGTTGGGTTACAAGTTGGCTCGTTGGTAGTGAACATTCAGAGGTCAGAAGTGAGGCTTTCACATTACTCATTCATATTAATCAATTGACTCAAGAACAACCAGATCATGATGCAATCATTGAAACCTTCTCTTTCCTTTGCAGTGTCGAAACCATTAAATATGCCAAAAAGATCTGTAAAAAAGATAAAGATCATCGTGGTATTTTCAAATTTGAATATTATTTCAAACTTCTCAGACTATCTTTGGTTGCCACAGAATGTAAACAAATTTTCACTCAAGTTGCAACATTGTTCTATGGTTTTATCACTGATATTATTTTCCAACAAAACGAAATCGATAGAAATCGTCAAGAGCTTACTCACTTTTTGGTCGATGTACTTCGTGATCAACCAGATAATATTGCACTCTTACAAAAGGAACCATGTTCAAGCAAACTTATGGATTACTTTATTAGTATTTCTACCAAAGAGGATTTGAAACAATTCAATCAAAAATCTTTACCATCTTTCTATGAGCTTTTATACATTTTAGCTTGTGATAAACATTCATTCCTCGAGTATGTCATTGGTCATCCTAACTTTGAATGGGCTTGTAAATTTTTATTATGTGAATGTGGTGAATATCAAGATATTTCAGTTTTCCTTTTCAATATATTAGAGTTGATACCAAGAGCTCCAAAATATGCACAGGCTTTGATAAATCACTTTTTAGTTTTTCAAAACTTCTTCTTTTATCCAACCAATTCATTGAAAGTTATGGATATCCTCACCTTTTCAAAGAAAGAAGCTATTTATTTTATTAATTCCCAAGGTATCACTGTATTTAGTAAATTCTTGAGTTCAAGTAAAGACTCTCAAGAGAACACACGTCAATATCCAAAAGCAATCGATATTATTTTCAAAGTTTTAACATTAATTCGTTCACCACCTTCACCATCATCTCAACCAGATCCTTCCTCTTCACCAAAATCAAATGTAATTGTAATTGATGAAGAAACTTCATCCTCTTCAAACATCCAAAATCCAACCAACATTAATGTAAATGAATTAACTACAGAGGTAAAGATTCTATCAACTGTTTTATATAGTATTATGGACAACAGTGAAATCGTTTGTCAAAAAGCCCAAAAACTTTTAAATTTTATTGCTGTTGAGTCACCTGATACCACCATATTAACATTTAGTGAATTCGTTACAAAATGGATAAACAAAAAGAATTCAATGATTAATAATAATATTAATTCAATTAATAATAATAATATGATGAATTCAATTAATTTAGTTGATAGTGATCCAAAACAACCATCAATACCACAATTTTCACATGGTAATCCAAGCCAACATTATCCATCTCCATTTGTTCAATCTAATCAACAACCACAATCGTCACCAATTCAACAATCAAGACTAAATCAACAATTATTGACTCAATTTTCATTTAGCGAAACATTTTTCAATGCATTAATCGATATAGTTTTAATGTCAATGCAAAGCGCAGCCTCTCAAAATTTAAATCCTTCATTAGAACCAAAGGCATCAATTTCTCTTGGAAAATTGGTGAAAGAAATCCTAAACATCAATATGGAAATGGGTTCACGTATTCTTAGTCGTGTAATTGATAGTTTAAAGATTGAGGATAGAAACTCGGTGATCTCTCATTGCATCGAGCATAATTATATTGGTACTAGTGAAACTTCCCCAACAACTCCAGCTTCACTTAACTCTTTGTATCATTTAATTAAATCTTTCCTTCAAGATAAAGCCAACGAAGAAACTGTTAATAACCTATGCACCGATATCGAAGATAAAGTAACTACAGCCATCGTTTCCATTCAATCACTAGAGAATTTCAATATTAACGAAATCGATAATCATTTATTAATCTTAACAAATGCCCTCCGTCAAATTCAATTGTTAGATAATTGTTACCCAAATGGTAAATCTAAACAATCACTTTCAAACACCATAACCTCTTTAAATGAATTCGCAAACAAAGATTGTTGTAACATTCAATCTGAAAATGTCAGATTATTTTTAACTTCTTTCAAATCCATTAGATCCCCAAATAATTAATAATAAAATAAAAAAAAAGTAAAAAATAAAATAAGTTAATGACAAAAAAAATATCCAAATAAAAAAAAAAACTTAATTATTAAATAAAAACAAATAAAAATTAATAGGAAAAAACTATTGATGATAGTTAATTGATTGTTATTAATTTACTATTAAAAAAAATAAAAATAAAAATAAAACTAAATAAGATTTATTATGAAATCAATAAGATAAATATTTTCAAATTATACAAAACTCACCTCACAAAACTAATACAACAAATTACAAATAAAAGATGAAACAAAGGAGAGTTGATCCTACCAAATATATTTATATCAAACTTAGGGTACCCTTTTAATATAATAAATAAATATTTAGGACCTATTATTGGTGTTTTTGGTGAGAAAAATTTCATTACAGTAATTGATATTTAACGAAAATGAATTTTTGCAAAGCACCAATAATAATATTTTTTTTTTTTTTTAAACTAATTGGAATATATTATAATATTTACAAAAATTAATATCCAAAAATCAATGAAAATTATTGTTGATTTTTTTTTTTAATTTTTTTATTTTTTTTTTTTTATTTTTTTTTTTTTTATTATTGGAAATCACAATTTAATTTTTTATTTTTATTTTTATTTTTATATTTATTCCCATTTGATTATTGATTTTTTTTTTTTTTTTTTTTTTTTAACTCTTATTATTATTATCTCCTTTTTAATTACTACATTTTTTTTTTTAATTGGTTTTTTTTTTTTTAATTTTTTTTTTTTTCTCATTAAAATAAAACACACCTCAATAAACACACCCACACTATAAACCTTTACCCCCGAAACATACTAAAAAAAAAAAAAAAAAAAGAGAATGAATTTTTTAAATAAAAATTTGCTATTAATTAGAAATTTGGGGAGGATTTCTTATCCTAAATTCATTGACGTTCAAAATGGCATAAAAATAAATTCCAATATTAATAGTGACAAGAATATACTTTTAATGGCAGAGCATCAAAGTCCTTTATTTTTATTTTCCACAAATAAAAAAAATCATTGTAAATCTACCATTTCCTCTACCAATGATGATATTATAAATGATGCAAAATATAATAAACTTAAACAATTAGGATATGATGTTTGTAAAGTAACGAAATCAACTGAAAACTTTGAACATATGTTCCAGGATAATGATAAAGATGTTGATAATCAAATCATTTGGCATGGACCAGGTCAATTAACAGTTTATCCAATTTTGTCTAATCAATTTAATATTGATAAAAATCAATACAGAATGAAATTAGAAAATGTGATCTTAAAATCCTTAGATCAATTATCAATACACTGTAAAATTGAAAATAATCAAATTAAAACTTTATATAATAATGAAATAATAGGTGATATTAAAATTTTTAATGAGTAGGTTTTAAAAAAAAAACAATAATAATATATAATTAATATAAATCTTTAACCTAAATTTTTTTACTTTTTTTTATTTTGTAAGTTTTTTTAAAGAACCTGGATTTTCTTTGAATATCAATCCAAACATTAGAATGTTTAATGAAATCAATTGTCTTGGTAATATTTCATCCATTAGTAGAATAATTAACCCTCAAATGATCACTGTTGCAGATGTTGTTCCAATAGTTAGTTCTAATTTCTTGAAAGAGTTTGCTTTTGAACAAATTGATCCATATAACTATTATCTTTCCCAATACAATTATCTACTTATTAATAAAAATAATTTCAATGAAAATGATAGCTATAAAATTGGTAATAGTTATAACAGTATTGAAAATCAACTTAATTCAAATTTTTTGATCAAAAATGAAAATAATAATAATATTTTACCATCATCATTAATTTTTAATAACCAAATTATCAATAACAGTAATAACAATATTGTAACTGATAAATCTTCATCATTACCATAAGACTTTTTTTATAATTTCTCCCTTACTGTAAATACCTTTCAATATTTTCTATAAAAATTTAATTAGTTTTTTTTTCTTTTAAAAAAATAAATAATTTAAAATATCCTAAAAAATGTTTTTTATATATAAAAAAGAGTTTTTTTTAAAAATTAATATTTATAACCTACACCGCCTATTGGACCGGTGTAAAAAAAAACCTGCACCATGACGACTTGTCAAGATTTAGTATGGAAGAGGTTGGGTTGCTTTTTAATTGCACCACCACAGGAGTCGAACCCACGATCTATGGATCCACATTTTAAAAACCTCCCCATTCGGGAATCGAACCCGAGGTACCAGTGTGAAAGACTAGAGTGTTACCGACTACACCAATGAGGATCTTTTATGAAAATGTAGAAAAAATAATATTTATTATATAAAACTTAACGTGGTCACAGAAAAAAAATTTTTAAATTAAAATAATTAATAAATAAAAACTAGATTCGAACACATCCAATTGGATGAGGTTATTAAAAAAAAAAAAAAAAAAAAAAATTATATAAAACCATGAACACAGCCTCCATGGCCTTGGTTCAATTCTTGGTCATACCACGAATTAACGTGGTCACAGAAAAAAAAATTTAAATTAAAATAATTAATAAATAAAAACTAGATTCGAACACATCCAATTGGATGAGGTTATTAAAAAAAAAAAAAAAAATATATAAAACCATGGAAAAAAAAAAAAAAAAAAAAAAAAAAAAAAAAAAAAAACAATAACAACACCACATTAAAAAAAAAAAAAAAAAAAATTTTTAATTGAGACTGTAAATAAAATAAAACAAATAAATCCGGGTTCTATCCCCGAGGAGAAACAGCTTAAACTGTAATATCCAATTTAAAAAAAAAAAAAAAAAAAATATATAAAACCATGGAAGTAATACTTTGACTCACCAAAAATCTGCAAAATAAAAAAGAAACAAATAAAAAAAAAAATTTTAAAATCTAAACCAAAAGTTTTCTCAAAACAATTGACAATAATTTTAGAATCATATTAATTGTCAATATAAAACTTTTATTCTTCCCAAATTAATTATAATTTCAAACATATCCATTAGGAAGAGTTGAAAAATAAAAATTATTAACTTAAAACCTAATAATTTTTATTTTTCAACTCTTCCTAATGGATATGTTGGTGTTTTTAATAATTTATTTATTATTTCACTCAACTTATTATTAAAATTGAATTTCAATTTCAAAAATATTATTTGAATTTTATATTTTTTTTTAATATTTAGTTGAAACGAATCTTATTATAATAAAAAAAAAAATAAACCATCATTTTTTTCATTTTTGTTTATTTAATTTATAGGGAGGGGGTGTGTAAAAAAAAAATGAAATTTTAAAAAAAATTAAATAAATTCAAGAAGCCTAAATATTTTTTTTTTTTTTTTTTATTAAAAGTTCCTAATTGTATAATAATGATGTTCACCCACTTTATTTATTTGAAATTGAAAAAAAAAAATTTTTGAAAAAAAAAAAAGTGAGGTGGGGGGGGTATTTGTGGAGTGTTAAAATTAAACAAATAAACAGCAAATCTTTTGAACCTTTTTAGATAATTAATTTCAAAATATTATTTTTTAAAATTATTTTTTAATTATTTTAAATTTATAGAAATACATTTTTCCTTCAAATTTTTTTTTTTTATTTTTTTTTCAATAAGGACCTCGACAAAATTTTTTATTTTTAAATTTAGAACAAAAATATCTTTTTTTTATTATAATAATATTTTGAAATCGGAGATCACTTTAAAGTTTTTCAAAATTTGAAAAAAAAAAAAAAAATAAAAAAAAAAATAAAAAAAATAAAAAATAACAGAATAACAACACAATAGCTACAAAAACACACTACACACCATAAATATGAACATATTCACTTATGTGCGACAAATAAAACAAACCCAATAATAATAATTATAATACTATATAGTTTTTAACTATTTTTTATTTTTTTTATTAAAAAAAAAAAATAAAAATAAAACAAACAAATAAAAAAGAGAAAAAGACATTATCAATCAATAATCCACCAACAAAAAAACACACAGAGAAAAAGAAAAAGAAAAAGAAAAAGAGAAACAAAAAACAAACAAACCACCCCCCCTCACTCCCCCAAGTGTTGAGGAGTTTTCTTTTTTTTTTTTTTTATTTTTTATTTTTATTTTTAAGTTTGAAAAAAAAAAAAAAAATATTATTTTCTGTGTGTACACACACAAGCTAACTTGCATAAATTTGCACTAGTATCACTACAGACAAAAATTATAATTTCTCCCTCATAGTAAATTAATCATACAAACACTATCAAACATATTACTACTAGATTGATTTGAAGATAATATCAAACCACAACAAAATATAACAACAAAACCAACAATTAAAATTAAAATAGTATTATAATAATATTATTGTTTTATTTTTTTTTTTATGTTTTTTTTTTTTTTTTTTTCATTATTAAAACAATTTCTCAAACTTTTTTTTTTTCTCTTTATTTATTTAATTTTTTTTTTTTTTTTTTCAAAATAAATAAAATATCTCTAAGCAAAAAAATAAAAATTCCAACATTGTATCACTATTTTTAGACAAAAAAAAAATTGTATTTTTAAAAAAAAAAAAAGCAATTAGTTATTGTGTTGCTATCTATTTACCATTGTTGTTGATAGTTGTGGACCCTTAATAGTAACTTTATATTAATTTTACAAGTAACACCGTTTTCTAATTTAATGCACCATTTAATAAGAAATCAACCATTATAGTATTTTTATTTTAATTTATTTATTTAATTTATTTATATATTTATATTTCAATCATTAACCATCTATAAAATACAAGTATAAAACAAACAAAAAAAAATATAAAAATAAAAAATAAAATTAAAACCATTCAATCACTCCACATAAAAAATAATTTATTAACTATTAAATTTAACACCCACTTTTAAAATTATTGATTTTTTTTTTTTTTTTTGATTGTTATAGATTTCATTATTCCATCATCAATCAAAAAAAAAAAGAAAAGATTGTGTGTACATAAACTGTATAATAATTGTATATAATTAAAACTTTTATTTTTTTTTCATACATTTAAAATTTATTATTTTTGTGTTTTAAAAAAATATTTTATTTTGTTTATCGAAAAAAAAAAAAATTAAAACATTAATTTGTTTTAATAATTAAATAAGGAAAAAAAAAAAAAAAAAAAAGATAAATAAAAGACAAATAAAATGGGATGGATTAAACCAAGAACTATAGTTTTTAGAATTGCTTGGACAACAATAGAAGAAAATGAATATTTTCAGCTATTAAAAAGAAATTCAAATATACCTATTCTTAGTGATGTTGTATCAAGAATTAGTGAATCAAATGATTATTATACATTATCTGATGTATGTTATAATAATAGTTAATAATAATAATAATAATAATAATAATAATAATAATAATAATAATAATAATAATAATAATAATAATAATAATAATAATAATAATAATAATAATAATAATAATAATAATAATAATAATAATAATAATAATAATAATAATAATAATAATAATAATAATAATAATAATAATAATAATAATAATAATAATATTTTTTCTGAAATTAAAAAAAAATTAATTCCAATTTGTTTATTAAAATTAATAGTATAAAATTGCATTAAACAATAAATCGAATCAAATGATCGGAGTTTCTAATGAATTTCAAGAGATTCAATCAATGTGGAAATGGGTTAATAGTAATGTATTACCATCTGTTGAACAAATGAATCAAAATGATTCCAATGAAATCTATGAATATCTATCATTAAAATTCACATGTTTAGGAATTCATGATGAGAACAATAAAGAAAGGGAGAAAGAAAGAGAGATCAAAGATAAAGATTATAGTAAGAAAGAGAAATCATTTAAAAAGAAATTCCAATTAGGTGATAATGAAAAATTGATAACTCAATATAGTTGTTCACTAGATAAAAAACATGGTTGTATTTATTTATCAGAGAATTATATCTCATTTTCGTCAAGAATTTTCCCAACTAAAATTTCAATTCCTTTCAAAGATATTGTTGAAATTAAAAAAAATCATTCAGGTGGTAGCAATGGTGGTAGTTCAACACCAACTTCTTCATTTGTTAAATTATTAATCAATTCAATTAGAATTCAAACTGATTCAAAAGATTATCTATTTCATACTTTTTTTAAAGTTGATGAAACTTTTCAAATTTTAGATCAACTATGGAAATTTACAATTGATAAAATGTTATTAACTGCCGAACTTTCAAATAGTAATAATAATAGTAATAATAATACGAATAATAGTAATAATAACAATATCAATAATAGTAATATTAGTCAATCAAATTCACCATGTAACACACCATTATCAAATTCTATATTAATTGAAGGATCAAATTCGTATTTGAATACAAATAGATTAAGTGTTTATTCATCCCCAAATAGTGGTACCACAAGTTTAAAATCATCAGGTTCATTTTATATACCAATTAATGGTAGTAATAATGGGTATGGTAATAATTGGATAACAAATAATAATTCTTCGACTACAACTACAATTGGTATTGAATCATTGTTTGCAACTTCATCATCATCCTATAACAACAATTATAATGGTGGAGTTGGTTCACCTGAATTTTTATCTTCAAATCCATCAGTTTCACCACTATCTTCTACACCATTAAATTCAAGTAGTAATAACATTTTCTTTTTTAATTCACCTTCTACTTCACATCAATTATCATCATCAACATCCTTACCAATACCATTAAATCAATCAAGAGATTTTAGAGATCCTTCAAACAATGGTTTTTTTAATTCACCATCATCGGCAACAAATACTAGTAATTCACCAAATAGTCCAAATCATAATAGTAATAATATATTATCCTCATCATCTAATAATAATAATAATATTAATAATAATAATAATAATAATAATAATAATAATAATAATATTAGTAGTAATAATAATAGTAATAATAATTCAAGTATTAATAATAATAGTGTTAAAGATTTATTGAATAGTCATAAAAAGAATGAAGATTATAAAGATTTATTTAAATTACCAAATAGTGAAATATTGATTGATGAATTTCAAGCGAGTTTAGTTAGAAATCAACAATTTGAAGTATTGGGTAAAATTTATATCTCTGGTAGATTTCTTTGTTTTGAAAGTACTGATTCATTATTAACTTTACCATTTAGAGAGATTCAATCATTGTCCAATGAAAAATCGATTGGTGTACGTGGTGGCAATACAATTAAAATCTCCTTCTATAGGAATCCTCAAAAACTTTATTTTTATTCAGTTCTAATCGATCAGAAATATGATTTATTAAGACAGGTTTGGTCTGAAGTCAACTCTCAAACTCTATATTTTCAACAAATTGGTTTAATAAGTAATAGTTTCAATAACTCTAATAACTACATTGAAATGCCAATTTCAATTGGTTTTACAAATGAATGGTTTTCTGATAGAAAAGAGTTTACATGCGATTATTTAAGTAAACAAACCAATAAACAATCACTGTGGGAACAATATTTTACATTCAATGGTGATGGAGTTGCAATGTTTAAAACTGATGAATTGAAATCATTGATTAGAACCAGTGGTGTACCAGATGTTTTGAGAAGAAAGATTTGGTTCATAACAAGTGGTGCACTCTATAAGTCATGTTGTCATTCACCTGATTACTATAGATCATTGTTACAAAGTCATCAAGGTGATAGTAACTCAAGCTATGTTGATATTGAGAAAGATATACATAGATCATTCCCTAAACATCCTTGGTTTCGTGAAAAAGATGCTGGTGGTCAAGAGGCCTTGAAAAATGTTCTTCAGGCTTATAGTTGGAGAAATCCTTCAATTGGTTATTGTCAATCGATGAATATCGTTGCAGCTGTATTACTAGTCTATCTACAAGAAGAAGAGGTATTTTGGTTACTTTGTACACTCTGTGAAGATATAGTACCAGACTATTATAGACCTGGTATGGTTGGTAGTATTGCCGATCAAAAAACATTTGAAAACCTTTTGGCTCAATATTTACCACATGTCGATCAGCATTTAAAACGTATCAACTGTCCCTTGTCTTTGTTAATTTTACCAAGATTCCTTTGTTTGTTCATTGGCTATGCAGAAATGGAACTTTCATTAAGAATTTTAGATTGTTTGTTCTTTGAAAGTACTTCCGAAATTCTATTTAAAATTCTATTATCATTCTTTAAAGTTAATGAATCAGAAATATTACAAAATTGTAAAAATGCAGAGGATATAATGTCATTTATGAAAGTTCAGCCAGTTAAAGATATGCAGCTTATTCTCTCAACAAGCTTTCAAGAATTTGATAATTTACCTTCTGATAAAATCGATCAACTTAGAAATTCAAATAAAATTATGGCAATTAAAAGTATGCAAGTTGTAAATAAGAAATCAAAGATTAGAGATTGGATTGAAAGATATAATATGACTCGTTCAGATACTGAAAGAATCTATGATTATTTTCATGCTTCAATGTCTTTATCTCCAAATAAATTAGGTATAACTCGTATGAAGTTCTTGGAGATTTGTAAAGATATCTTACCAACTCCTTGGAAATCTAGAAATGATTTAATTCATTTGATATTTAAATTATTAGATGAAGATTTAGATGGTTTAATTACAATCGATGAATTTATTCATATGTTGGTAAATGTTTTAAAAGGTTCTTATTTAGAAAGATTAAAATGTAAATATATTTTAAAAAAAAATTATTATTATTTATTATAGATATACATATATTAACTTTTTTTTTTTTTTAAAAAAAAAAAATTTAAAAAAAAGTTGTTTTCGAAGTATTTGATTCAGATTGTGATGATCATTTAGATTTAAATGAATTTAAATTATTTTTAGATACTTTTATTGGTTTGGTTTCATCTCAACAACTACCTCAACAGCAATCATTATTATCATCTCAAAAATTAAATTCAATACAAATTGATAACTTTATAAACCATGTGTCAATTGATGAAACATTCGATTTATCAATTGATGTGGTAGAATCAATGTTGGATGATATTTTATTATTTTTTAATATTGATTCAAATAAAATCTATAGTCTATTAAATTATCGGGATTAAAAACAAATACAATTTAAAAAAAAAATCAATAAATTTGATTTTCCCACCATTTTTCTTTATAATAACTAAAAAAAAATAAAAAAAAGGCAAATGGTGTGTGATTAAAATCTTTAATGTCTTTGGATAGTTTTTTTTTATATTTGCCATTTAATTATTAAAAAAAGACAATATATTATTCAATTTAATTTTAAAAATAATATTATTAAAATAAAATAAAATTAATTATTAAAAGATCATTCCTTTTTTATTATTATAATAATATAGTGATATATGTTGTTTTTTAAATTCTCCATATATGTGATGATTTTTTTTTTTTTTTTTTTTTTTTTTATAAGGGGGGTGGTCATTGTTTTTTATTTATTTTATTATATTTTCGTATTTATTTATACATATTTCAAAAGATATCAAAAAAAAACAAAAAAAACCCTTTTTTTTACATAAAATTATAGATAATAGCGGTTATAATTGCTGTATAAATTATTTTATTGTTAACAACATTCCTAATATTCTACTGATATATTTTTTTTTTTGCTATTGTTACTTATGATTACACACAAAAAAGCACATGTACAAGTAACACAAACACCGCCAAGTACTCATTATGTACCCCTAATATTGGTATGAATATTAAAATTGTGTGTATTTTTTGTGTGAAAAGTATATATCAACTCTATCTAATTTCAAATTTTATTTTTTATTTTTTATTAATTTTATTTGATTTTTTTTTTTTTTTTTTTTTTCAGAATCTAAATTTTTCGATAATGATATCAAAAAATATTACAAGTAAGTTGATTGAGTGAGAAGAAATATTTTTCAACCTCCAAAACAAGATCCCATCAAAGAATTGAAAAAAAAAATAAAAAATAAAAAATATATTAGCAATAGTTGAGTGTATGTGAAGTGTGTATTTTGATTATTGATTACCCACAATAGATATGAAATTATCATTTGATTAGTGTGGATTATTTTTTTTACATTAATAAAATCATTAATGTTGAATGTGTGGTGGAGTGGGTTAATTCTTTTAATTTTATTTTTTTTTATTTTTTTTGTATTTTATTTTTTTTTCACCCAATAGTTATTGTATTTTAACCGACGTATAATTGTTAATAACTAGAAATGTGGGTATAATAGAGTAATATCAATTATATCTTTATGTACAAGCGTGTATGTAATTTATATATATATGGATAGGATTTATAGTTTGTGAGAATGTGGGTTTGGGAGTGTGTGGGTGGGTGTGTTATTATAATTTTGGTGGGTGTTGTGGGTTTGAGGGTAGTGGTTATATCAAAATAATAAAAATTTTTTAGTGCACTAGTATGAACTGGTATTGAATTATATGAATTCTACCATATTACTATATAATCATTCAAAACTTGATATTAGATAATTTTTTTTTTTTTATTATTAAAAAATAAAAAATTAAAAAATAAAATATTAAAAAAAAAATAAAAATAAATATAAATAAAAAAAAAAAAAAAAGTGGTTTGATTTTTGTTTTTTCAAATATTTATTTAATAAATTATTTAAATATAATTTGATTGCAACATTAAAAAAAAAATAAAAAAAAATAAATATTTTTTCAAATAATAAAAATTTTATTAAATAATAATAAATAAAAATAATTAATTTTATAAAATTAATTAAAAATTCGTCAAATTCCTCACTTTTAAAATATGGACGTTTATAAATCTAAAAAATTAAAGATTGACCAAAGTGATGATGTTGGTGCAAATATATTATTGGGTTTAAGTAAAAAATCCAGTCCAATGATTACTACCCCTTCGTTGTCAGGAAAATCTGGTTTTTCATTTCCATCTCCTTTGTCAATTTCCTCACCTGTTAATAATAATATCCAAAGTTTACCAAGCCCATTATCCTTGTCTTCATCAACTAATACAACTCCACATTTGGGTTCTTTATCCTTAAAAAATGGATTTTCATTACCTTCTCCACTTTCCTTCTCATCCCCAAATTTATTAAATGAGACCAATAATCATTGTCCACCTTCACCATATTTTTGTTTAATGAACCTAAGTGCTTCATGCCCATCAATAATTAATAATAATAATAACAATAATAATTATAATTATAATAATAATTATAATAATAATAATAATAATAATAATAATAATAATAATAATAATAATAATAATAATAATAATAATAATAATAATAATAATAATAATAATAATAATAATAATAATAATAATAATAATAATAATAATAATAATAATAATAATAATAATAATAATAATAATAATAATAATAATAATAATAATAATAATAATAATAATAATAATAATAATAGTAGTATAAATAATAATTTTAATAATAATTATCCACAACAACAATCACCTAATAATAATGTTTCAACAATTAATCCACCATCACCAATTTTATTAAATTCTTCAAACTCTTCACCAAATTTATCAGGTGAAAATGATATATTACCACCATCACTTTCATCACCTATAAATTCTACAAATCCAATAATAAAAATTTCAAACCCATCAGACAAACCCAATGTTAATTGTCCATTAAATTATTGTAAACTTTGTAAATGCGGAACACCCGAGTTCCTAATTAAAAATACAACATGGGGTCATATAATGAGAGTAGTGTTTTCATGTTTAAAACTTAATGATCCAGAAAAAGATTTTTTCAATTTAAAAAAAGAAGTTTATGGTTTTATGACCTCTCATTGGGAGTTATTAAGTGTTTCCGGTGATAAAAGTAAGTTTTATTTATTAAAAACAACAAAAAAAATAATAGTTTTTAATATTAATTTTTTTAAAACTTTAAATAGAAACTGATAACTGGCATAAACAAATCCAAGATATGTTGAGTCATTCAAAAGATATTTTCGAAAGTGGTATGTCTGCTCTACAACAAAATGGCTACTGGAGATTGAAAAAATATGAAGTTGACTACTGGACATTCAAGAAAGAAAAAGTAACAAGAACAAATAAAAGAAAACAAAGAGAACTAAAGAGTCAAGTTGATAATGAAACAATTAACAAGTTGTTTATGGAAGCTATTTTAAAAAAAGTAGATGTGGATAAGGAAAAGATAGATGAAAAATTAATTAAAAATTTTATTTTAAAAGAATTTGGTGTCCCAAATTAAAAAAAAAAAAAATTTTTTTAGAACCTTGTAAATAATGTTTTTTAATACTTCTTTTTTATAAAATAAATTAAATAAAAAAAAAATTATAAAATAAAATAATAAAAAAGTCTGAAATATTTAATTAAAAAGGGTTAAAAGAGAATGAGTTATTATATTTTTTATTTAATTTTAATGGTATTATGAGTTTTTAATTCATGTTGATAAAAATCAAATAAAGAAACGTTTGGGTCCAAAATATTTGTTAATGAATCCAAACTTTTTGCGTGATTAATTAAAAGATTCCATCTCTCCCTTTTTTGGAAATAATTTGAATTACCTATTAAAAACAATCCCATTCTTGGTATTAAAACTAATTTTTTAATCTAATTTTTAATAAAAAAAATCAACCGAAAATGTTAATATTTCATTAAAAAAAAAAATTTTAAAGAAAAAGAATTGATTAAAACAAATAAACATACAGTTCTTTGGTCAGATTCACACCAATAACTCTTTGAATTATCACCTTTTGTTCTAACCAATGAAACTATTAGGTAATTAAAGTGATAGTATTGAGCCATTTCAATTGGTAAAACATTAATTGATGGCAAATCCAAAATATTCTGTTTAATTAAATTTCTTTGTGACTCAAATGGAGATATGACTGCTATTTCTAATGGGTCCAATTTTAAAGTTTTTAACAAAAATCTAACCAATTTACAAACAAATTCACACTCTTTAACATTTATAAACTTTTGAATCATTTCTTTATCATCCAAATTTTCATTATTTACATTATCCAAACTTTCAATTGATTCTAAATTAAAAAAGGAAAGTGTTGGTTTCTCCTAAATAAAAAAGTAAGTTATAATGATAAAAAAAAATATGAGTATAAATTTTTAATAAAAGAAACTCACTTTATAGAAATTAAAAAATGGTAAATCTTGAAAATTAATCCTATCCAAAGATAACAGACTTGAAAAGATCGACGGTGTATAATTAGAAGCTAATGTAAATGGTTTGATGTAATTTGATAATCTTTTAGAGAGATTAATTTTCATTAAATTTCTAAATTTTTTAGATTTAACACTTATTGGACCAACTGAAATATCACTAACGCTGTCACCAAAAAGTATAATGTGCTCTGCTGATGATAAAGCACATAATGTTTTTGGTTCTACTTCTTGGTGCGAATTATCAATAATTACCCATTTAATACCTAAATTTATAATTAATTCATTTGTTGCGTCAATTGATGCACAGAAAATTATATTTGAATCATCTATACAATTTGAATCAATAATTGAACAATTTGAAAATTGAAATATATTTGATTGGAAACCATTACCACTATTATTTAATTTATAGAATTGATTCTTATAAAATCTAATCATTCTAAAGCTATTATTAAAATCCAAATCTAAAAATGTTTTACATGATGAATCCTTTAAAAATAGTATTGTTATTATTAATAAAACTAATTATTATTATTATTATTATTATTATTATTATTATTATTATTATTATTATTATTATTATTATTATTATTATTATTATTATTATTATTATTATTATTATTATTATTATTATTATTATTATTATTATTATTATTATTATTATTATTATTATTATTATTATTATTATTATTATTATTATTATTATTATTATTATTATTATTATTATTATTATTATTATTATTATTATTATTATTATTATTATTATTATTATTATTATTTTTATTTTTATTTTTATTTTTTTATTTTTATTTTTATTTTTATTATTGTTGTTGTACGTGTATTACTATTTGATACTTACTAAACTAAAATCATTTGGACCACAAATTAAAATTTTAGTTGCTAATTTTAAATTTTGAATTGATAATTTTGAGATTAAAAATGATAAAGTTGTTTTACCAGAACCAGGCTGACCCTCAATGATGGTTACTTTGTTATATAGTGAGCTGTGAATTGCCATTTCTTGTGAGGAATTTAATGAGAATCCAAAATTAGGAAGTTTGAATGGTGAGAATGGTATTAATTCCATTCCAACACCAGTTGAGATGATTGATTGACATGTTGATGGTATTTTAAATGGTGATTTTATTTGTGAAAACAATGATACTCCGGCCATCAAATCACGGTTAAATGGATCACGATGGATGATTTCAACGAAAAACGGTGATCTCATCATTATTTTCTCAATTTTTGCTGGGAATTTAATCTTTATCCATCTTTGATCCTTTTCACCATAATCTACCTTTGAAATGATAGAGTGAGTATTAAACGATGCATTTCTATCATTACCTGGGTAAATGCAACAAATAAAGTCGCCCTTGGCAATCTTTTGTTGTTCATCACCAATGCCATTTAAATTTATTGGTAATTCAATTGTACCTTTATACTTTTTCTTTTTCTTGCTCCAAGAAATTTGAACTGAAGATAAGAAAATTGAATTCCCATTTTGTTGCTGATGATGATTGCTAATACCAATATTTTTATAAACTGAATTTAAATCTATCATTGTGCTCCAAAATTCAATATATTGACTGAATTTTTCAAATTTTGATCCAATTTTAAAATCTTGAAAAATTTTATTTAAAAAGATATCTTGATTCTAAAAATAAAATTAATAAATAGAATAAAATAATTAAAATAAAACAAAAAATATAATACTTACACATTTGTGAAAACAATTAAAATTTGGAGTCGATCTAATTGAATTTAAAAATGATAATTCTAATTGATTTGATTGATGATTAAAAAATAATTGTACTTGAATTGAATTTGTAAGTTTAGCCAAAATTCTATCATCATTTAAATTTGATAAATTTAACAAAAAATGGTTTCTTGGTAATCTAACTTCAACTGAATCATCAAATTGAACAGTGCTTTTAAAATTTGAAATTGAAATTGTGAATAACTTATTATATTCTTTACACCAAACCTGTAAATAGTCATTTGAAATACCAACTACCAAAACATTTACAACTATTGATGATTTTGATTGAATTAATGATTTAGTTGAAATCTTTTGGAACTTTTTTAAAACCATAGTTGATTTTTTATGTCTTTCATTTAAATGTAAAATTAAATCTTCTAAATTTAAAAATTCAATTGGTAAACAACTATTATTATTATTATTATTATTATTATTATTATTATTATTATTATTATTATTATTATTATTATTATTATTATTATTATTATTATTATTATTATTATTATTATTATTATTATTATTATTATTATTATTATTATTATTATTATTATTATTATTATTAAATCTTAAATTTAAAATTCTTTGATTATAGATATCTGAATATCTTTTTAATGGCTCAGTGAATTCGCTGTAGTAAGGAAAGTATTGATATCTCTCTTTTTTAATTTTTAATGATTCCAAGCCACCTGGAACATGATTTAAAATGTAATTTAATAAAAGTTCATCATCACCACCATTACCAATAATTTGGTTGGATTCAAATATTTGAACCAATTTAAATAAATCTGTTTCTATAAATAAACCTGATTGAACCAAAGTATTTGAAACTTTATAAACTAAACCTTCTATTCCCCACTCCGCCAATGTGCATGTAATTATAAAGTTTGCCAACATTAATACCTCGTGAATCAAATTTGATATTGATCCTTTTGATTGTTGTTGTTGTTGTTGTTGTTGTTGTTTTTTTACTGCTGTTGGAATTTTTAAATTGGTATTGAATTCAAAAGATACAAATTGATAACTTGGATTTATAATTAAATTCTTAGAAAGAACATGATTCTTGAATACAAGCAAACTAGTTTCAATATCAGATTGTTGGAATTTACTATCCTTATCAATCTCAAATCTGTTTTCATCCATTGGCACACCATTAAAAACATTCTCGACTTGTGAAAAAGAAAGATTGGTTATGGGTTTGATAATGGACTTATAGATACGTCTTGAAACTAATTCACCAACATGATTCAAGCCACCAAAACTCCATTCAACTGAAAAACATTTTCTTTCTTTACCTGGTGATAAAGAAAAGTGTTGATCAATAAATCCTTGATCAATGATATCAACTCTATCAATTCCAAAATCTATTGAAACACCATTCATGCAAGCAATTTTATCTAATGTCGAACCAATTTGAATTAAATTTGTACTATCGATAAAATGAACATAAATTCTAACTTCACCATCCAAACTCTTTTTAAATGAGAATGCATACGAAAGTAAGGAACTATCAACATTATCCTGTTCAATTGTAAAACATAATAAATCACTTATATCTTCATAATTACTATTATTATTATTATTATTATTATTATTATTATTATTATTATTATTATTATTATTATTATTATTATTATTATTATTATTATTATTATTATTATTATTATTATTATTATTATTATTATTATTATTATTATTAAAATTAACTGGAATATTTGATGTTAAAGTTGGTAATATAGTTGTTGAAACTGTTGTTTTTGATGATAGAGTTGAAACTGGTGATATGTTATTGTCAATTTTTATAATAGAAAGTTCCTTTAAAAATTCATTTAAAACTGGCCAATGATTATGAATTGTGCCAATTGGGAACAAAGAAGAAGAAACCCAATTTGATTCCAATTTAATTTCATAAATGATATTACCATTCAATAATGGTAAAGTTAAAAGTTGACTACTATCTAATATTAAAACCATTATACACGCAAGTTTACTATTTACTGGCTCAAAGAAAAGGAATTGATCTTTTCTTTTTAAAAATTTACAACAATAAATTTCTTGATGTCGACTTTTAATAATTGATACAACTTTACATTCGATTAATTTATTTCTAATAATTTGTTGTTGTTGTTGTTGTTGTTGTTGTTGTTGTTGTTGTTGTTGTTGTTGTTGGTTATTATTAAATGACTGTTCATTTATATTTAATAAATTTTGAGGTCTTTTAATTGTTTCTTTAAAAGCTTTATCAAAGATAATTTCGTCATGCTGTTGATGTTGGTTATTTGATAAAATTTCAACTGCCACTATATCACCATGAAACGAACGGTTTCTATTAAAATAACCACCAATATTTATTATTTTATTGTGGAAATATAAATTATTTAAAATTTTAATGGTTGCATTATATGGATTGTTTTTTTTAACTTTAACCTCTCCAAATATTATATTATTCTTTAATTTTTTTAAAAAAAAAGTTAATAATTGATTAAACAATTTTTAAATAAAAACCAATAATTACGATTAATAAGGTATTAAGTTCAAATTCAGAATAATGCTCTGGATAATAATTATTGTTTGAAACTATTGAAGATAATTGTAAATTTGACACTTGTGAAAAAGAGGAAGAAATAGACGATGAAGAAGAACAAGTTGAAGATGGTGATAACTGTGGTAAAAGAGCCCCATTGCTATTATTATAGAATCTATTATTGTGGTCACCATTTAGTGAAAGTGGTGATAACAATCCAAAATTTGATTTCTTTGATTTGCATCTCTCAACCTTTCTATGATCCAATTCAGAGTGCGCAAATGCACACCATCTACCTTTTTTGCATGTTTGATTGTTTATAAAATCTTTACAATATTTAGTTTTATATACTAATGGATGGTACATTACTTCAACATCATTATGAGAGTACCCACACTATTTTTTTTTTTCAATATATATTAAAAAGTGTTCGTAAACCTAATTAAAATATAAAAAATTATAATTACATTTTCATTGTTGCAAAGAGTTTGACATAGATTATGTGTGTAAAGTAATTTTCCGTCACTATCATATGGTGGTCTTCTACGTTCATCTCTTTTATGATAATAGAAGCTAAGTGCGATGAAAAAAATAAAAAAATGGAAAAAAAATCAATAAAAAGAAAAAAAAAAAAAAAAAAAAAGAAAAAAAAATTTAAAAATAATTACCAATCTCTATCTTTTGAACATTTTATACTCCCCAAGCGACATTCTTGGGTTTTATAACTATTGATATACTTTGAGTGACATTCTTCAGTTGACATCAATTTGAATGGTTTATTATTATTATTATTATTATTATTATTATTATTATTATTATTATTATTATTATTATTATTATTATTATTATTATTATTATTATTATTATTATTATTATTATTATTATTATTATTATTATTATTATTATTATTATTATTATTATTATTATTATTATTATTACTAGTGTTGGTATTGATATTAAGAGTATTTTTAAATTCCATTTTTTTTTTTTTTTTTTTTTTTAAAATTTATACATTTAAACCCAACGAAGAGTATTAAAATTATTTAAATGGTTTAATAAAAATTGTTTTTTTTTAAAAAAAAAAAAAGAAACCTCTATTTATTTTAAAAAATATAACAATTTTAAAAAAACTTTTTAATTTAAAATATAATAATTTTTAATTTTTACCAATCTAAGGAATTGTTATAAAAATAAATAAACAATAGTTTTCCCCAAAAAAATCCAAATTGTATAAAAAATTTTAAATAATATTTCCCATTTTTATAATAGGTTACATTTTTTCCAATTTCACGTTGTGTTTATTCAAATATTTAAATCATTTTCCATTTTTAATAATTTTAATAAAAATAAAATGAATAAAATAAAATAAAAATATAAAAAAAAATAAAAAAAAAAAAATCGTTTTTTTGAAAAAAAAAAAAAAAATTAAAGGTGAAACTTTCATACCAATCGACCTAAAAGATATTTTTATATTATACTTTCCTCATATATTTATATAATTTTAAATTTTAAAATTTAAGTTTTTTACAATAGTTTTAATTGAAAAGGAAATATAATAATGCGTGTATTTTTATTTAAAATTGCCAGTAAACAAAGATGGACAATTTATATTGAAAAATCTGAATTTTTCTCAAAAAAAATTGATATCGAACCAACGATTGTAGAAACAACTTCAACCTCAAACAATAATATAAATTCATTTTCACAATCACAATCTAAAGGGGTTTTCATATTAAATAAATTAAAGAATATAGCCACTGAATCAAGGAATGAAATTGATAATGCCCAAGATGGTGTTGGATTGAAAGGGAAATTAAAATCACTATTATCATATTTAGAATCTAAAATTCATCCTGAAGAAGCGGTGTTACAACAATTTTCAAAAATTAATGATAATAATATAATTAAAAAACATCATCATCATCATCATCATAACCATAACCATCATTTTCAACATCAAGATAAAAATGAAACTGTTCAACATCAATTTAAACACTTTAATGAACATAGAGATAAAGCCAGCTTTACAATATTTTACCCATCAAATATTGGTTATAGACGAGCCAATAGATTTTCACAAGTATTAATGAGACAAAAGATACGATTCCACCAAAAGTGGATGATAATCAATAGTTTATTAATTCCCATTACATTTGCCGCCACAATCTTACCAGGCCCAAACATCTTCTTGGCCTATAATCTTTATAGACTATATGGTCATTTTCAAGCATGTAAAGGTTGTACTAATCTATCAAAATATACGAAATCACATGGTAGATTATTATTTAAACCAAGTTTAGAAATGTTTGAATGTTTAGGAGACGAGCAACAAGCTAAACAACAATATGAAGAACAACAACAAAAACAACAAAAACAACAACAACAACAACAACAACAACAACAACAACAACAACAACAACAATTAATTGATAATTCTAATTCTTATGAGAAACTATCAACAAGATTAAGAATACCAGGTTTATTTGATTACGTAAAAAGAATTGAAACTATTGAAACGAAATAAAATAAAATAAAATAAAATAAAAATATTATTATTATAGCCAAAGTGTTGTATCTTTTATTTCCATAATGATTATTCTATACAATTCTATTTATTCCTTTTTTTTTTTCTCCTTTCTCTTTTTTTTTTCATAATTCTTTTTTTTTTTTTTTTTTTTTTTTTTTCTGATATGTGATAGGTTATTATTATTTTTATTATTATTATTATATTTATATGATGTTGTTATATATTTAGGACCATATCACATGATTTTTATTATATATAATTTTTGTATAAGTTTTGTTTATCTTTTGAATTGACTGAATTTGTCTTCCAATTCTTTTCTTCTTTTTTCTTTAATTTTTTCAATATTATCCATGACATAATCTGGTGGGTTACTGATTATATCTGAATCAGCTCTCCAAATCTTTGCCATTGGGAGTGATGTCCAATAAGAAATTGTTGCACCATTTGTGAGGATACATTTGGTATTCTTTGATCTTGGTGCATGTTTTTTAAAATTGGTGGTTGATCTAGTGATTATACCACTAATATTTTGACTGAATAAACGTGTACAATTATTCATTTTTTTTTTTTTTTCACTGTCGAACTGTATGTATTTAAATATGAATCAAAAAAAAAAAAAAATAAAAAAAAAAAAAAAAATCGAAAATAACCAAAAACTAAATGCGAAAAATAAAAAAAATAAAAAAAAATAAATAAAAAAACAAAAATTTTAGTCATATGAAAAATCAATGTTGTAATGAAATGGGAATTAATAGATTACTCAATTATTATTATTTTTATTTTTTAATTGTACAGATTTTATTTATAAAATGGTTAAATTCAACCTTTTTTTTTTTTCTTTTTTTTTCTTTTTTTTCAAGCAAAGGAAATTAAATTCCAAGTCACCTTTCTTCTTTTTTGCTGTCCTGTCATTTTATTATTTTTTTTTTTTTTTTTTTTAAAAAAAAATTTATTGACCTTTAAGGATTTGCAAGAGAGCTTAAATAAATTAAAAAAAAAGTAAATAAATATTAATTACATTGTATTTGACGAAGTAATTAGGAGTGATGAAAAAATAAAACTTACTTGAACCAATAACAACAAAAATAATGAAACCTAAAACATATGGATTAATATTTAAACCTTCTTCTTTCTTCTTTGGGGTGGCAATACCTCTTTTTTCAATATTGTCTTGATATTTTTGTGATTTTTGACGGAGAGTACGACTTTGGCTCTGTATTGATTGAAATTAATTAGTATTTTTTTAATAAAAAATTGGTGATATAAATTATACAATAAATACCATTTTTTGGGTATGTGTGGAACTAACTTTTGTTTATGAAAATAAAAAAAAAATAAAAAAAAAAAAATAAAAAAATGAAAATAAAAAAAATAAAATTAAAAATAAAATTAAAAAAAAAAAATTGAAAAAAAAAAAAAATAATGTGTCATTCCAAAAAAAAAGTCAAACCGACTCAAAGTTTATTTTTAAACTAACAAAACAAAAAAAAATTTAATTAAAATAAACAAAAAAAATAAAATAAAATAAATAAAAACACATTTTTATTTTTTTTTTATTTTTTTATTTTTTTATTTTTTATAACTCTTTTGGTTAAAAAAAAAAAAAAAAAAAAAAATTAATAATACTATTCATATTTGTGAGTTATTCATCAAAGAAAATTAAATATTTGGATAGTATTATCTTACTATATTGGGATGTAGTATTTATTAAAGAATTTTTAGTGTTACTATAAATATTTAGGATCCTATTAAAATATAAAATTTTTTTTTTTTTTTTTTTTTGGTTTTGGTTTCATTAATATTAAATGAAAAATAAATGACAAAATCACTTTTTAGGATAAAACAAAAATGGTATGGAGGGACATGAAAGTAGTATAAAATATTATTTAACAGAAGAGACACCAATCCATTTTATATTTTCACTTTTTTTGGGTAAAAGGACCCACGGCATTATCCGAATAACACACATTAATTTTTTTATTTTTTTTTTTTTTTGAAAAAAAATTATATTAAAAATTTATAGTTATTCCATGAAAGCTTAAAAATTCAACAAATTAGTTCTTTGGCCAGCAATTTGTTTTAAATATTGTGATAATTGAATTTTTATTATTTTTTTTTTTAAAAAAAATTTCTTTTCTTTTTTTTTTTTTATTTTTTATTTTTTTATTTTTTTTTTAATTTTTTTTTATTTTTTTAAATTAAAAACCACCACCACAACCAAAAAATATAACAATATTAAAGTGTTCTCATACACTTAAAAAATATATAAAATGAATAATAATAATAATAATAATAGTTTCAATAATAATTTTAATAATAAAATTGGTTCCACACAACCATATTTGTCAGATAATGCGAGGTATGGTTAAAAAAAAAAAAAAAAAAAGACAAAAAACGAATAACTAGTTTTCATATAGATATTAAAATATTTTTACTTTTTACTCTTTTTCTTTCAACTAAAAAAATAATAGAAACGCACTTTTTGAAGGTAAAGATAGTAATAGGAGATTTGGTGGTGGTGGTAATAATAATAACAACCATGATACACTTTCAAACCAAGATATATTCGAAAAACAAAGAAGAGATATGGAAGAGCAAGATAAAATGTTGGACTCATTATCAGGTAGTATAACTAGAGTTAAGGATATAGCGATTACAATTGATAAAACTGCACAACAACAAACTGAAATGTTAGATGAATTAGATGTTCACGTCGACTCAACATCTGCGAGAATGAGAAATACAACTAAAAATTTAATAACATTAACCAAACAATCTAAAACAACTGGTTATTGGTCTGTCATTTGTTTTTTACTTTTGGTTTTGTTAGTTGTCATAATTCTAGCATCTGTATTATAAATCAAACAAAAAAAAAAAAAAAAAAAAAAATAAAAATTTTAAATAGTATCAAAACAACACCAACAAAACAGTACAACACAATAATATTTCACAACAAAAACAATAACTCAGCAATTTAGTTATATATATTGGAGAAAAGGAAAAATATTTCTCTAATTTTTTTTTTTTGCTCTTTTTTACTTTTTTTTTTTAAACCACATCAAAAAAAAAAAAAAAAGAAATCTAACAAAAGTAAATTTAAATCTAAATAAAGTAATTCTTCACGTTTAAATTAATATTGATTATCCTCTTTTCTTTGAACCATTCATTTTTTTTTTTTTTTTTTTTTTTTTTTACATTATTAAATTTTTGTTTTTTTTATTATTATTTGTATATTTTTTTTTTTTTTTTTCATCTGTTATTACTTTTTATCACTTTTTTAAAAATATACACCTATATTATATAATTGAAGTATAAATTAATTTAGTGGTGACCGTGACCATGGGAGTGGGAACCTGGGTTTCTAATAGCTTGAACTTTTTTCCAATAGTATGAGTTGGCTTTGTTTTCCTCTGTTATTATTTATTTGGTTATTTATTGATATATTAATATAATAAGTGTTCATTAAAAAAAAAAGTTAATATAACTGCATTACGTAGAATTTTTATCGTTTTTTTTTTTTTTTGTTTTTTTTAATATTAATATTTACCAGAAATGCCCATATGAACTTTAGCGATGATGAGGGCCCAAGCACCTCCACCAACTAAAAATGGCCAGTAGATTTTACCTTGTTGAGCAAGAAATTGGGAGAATGGTTGAACTTTCATTGTTAATTTATATGTTATGAATTGTGTGGAAAAAAAAAAAATGATTGTTTTTGAAATTTTTTAAAAAAATTAAAAAAAAAATAAAAAAAAAAATTAAAAAAAAGAAAATTTTTTTTTTTTATTTTTTCATATTCGAAATTCTCCTTTTTCATTTTTCTCAAACAAATATCAATTTAAATAAAATGAGACAATAATAATCTTTAAAAAAAAACTAAACAAAACAAAACTAAACAAAACAAAAAAAAAAAAAATGGAGGAACCCTCTTTGAATTGTGTTTTAATTTTTTTTCTGAAATAAAAAAATAATAAAAATAAAAATAATAAAAAAAAGAAAGAAATTAAAAATTAAAGTTTGAAGATCACACAAGATTTCCGTACTAGTTTTAATGTAAATTCTTAAAAAAAAAAGATATTCATACCAATTTTACGACTTTATATCTTTTTTTTATTATTTTTTTTTTTTATTTTATTCAATTATTTTAATTATTATTTATTTTGACCTCATATGCTTAATTCACAAGAAATTTAATGTGTTGAATTTTAGATATACCACCAATTACAATAAATTTTAATAGTTTCCTTTAGAAGATAGTTTGTGTTTGTGTGTGTGGGATGTGTGGTATTTATTTTTTTTCTTTACTATTGTTAAAACTTTTTTTTTTTTAAATTTAGTTCATTTCAATTTCATTAAAAAAGGTTGCTAAAAAAAAAAAAACCAACCACACCACTAAGATTAAGAAAAAAAAATTTATAAATTTTTTTTTTTAAAAAAAAAAAAGAATAACAATAACTTTTTGTTTTTGTTTTTTTTATTTTTTTATTTTATTTTTTTATTATTTCATATTATATTTTTAATTTATAATTATACACAATATAGCCCCAAAAAAAAAAATAAATAAAAAAATGTAAGTTTAACTTTTTTTATCTGTTTTTTTTTTTTTTAAAATAATATTTTATTTGGTTGTTTTTATGTGTAAATGATCAAATATAGACACAAATTAAATAAATTCGTTGGTATGAAATAAGGTTTCAAATATTTTAAAATAATAACTTTTATTTTTTTTTACCATAAATATTTAAATATTTTCAAAAACACAATTGTGTGGTTTTTAATTATTATTTTTTTTGTTTTTTTTTATTTTTTTTTTATTTTTTTAATTTTATTTTTTTTTTAAAATTTATTTTTTAAAATAAAAAATTCACAATTGTGTGTTATAAGTAAATAAATAGTAAATAAATAAATAAATAATAATTTAAAGGTAAATTGACTCTTTAAACCTTGTTACAGTAAAAAGAATATGTTGGTTTTTTTAATTTTTTTTTTTTCTTTTTTTTTTTTTTCTTTTTTTTTATAAAAAATAAAAGTTATTTATAAATATATTTATATTTTTCCACACTTTAATAATTACCAACCACACGCACACAACTACTAAGGTTATCACAACCTAATTTTTTTTTTTTTTTTTTTTTTTTTTTTTTTTTTTTTCTACACACTTAATATATATCATTTTATTAATAAAATAATTTTCTTTTAAAATATTAGATTTTTTTTTTTTTTTTTTTTTATTATCCTCTCCGTTTCATATATTTTAAATAAAGTTTTTTAGAATTTAATTATTCATTTGATTTATTTTTCTTAAAGAAATAATAAATTTTTAGATATAACAAAAAGTAAAAAATGATGATGACATTAACTGATCAAGAGACAGAGGTTATTAAAGAAACATGCAAAGTCGATAAACCAGTTAAATTAATAGAATTATCACAAGAACCAAGAATATATAGAATTCCAGGATTTTTAACGGATGAAGAATGTGAATTCTTAATAGATACATCAAAGAATAAACTTAGACCATGCAATGAAATCTCATCTGGTGTACATAGAAGTGGTTGGGGTTTATTTATGAAAGAGGGCGAGGAAGATCATCAAATCACTAAAAATGTATTCAATAAAATGAAATCTTTTGTAAATATTTCAGAAAGTTGTGAAGTTATGCAAGTTATTAGGTAAGGGGAAAAAAAAAAAACTTTCAGGTCCTCCCAAAAAAAAAAAAATCTAATTTAATTTTTTTATATAGATACAACCAAGGTGAGGAAACATCATCACATTATGATTATTTTAATCCATTAACAACAAATGGATCTATGAAAATTGGATTATATGGGCAACGTGTTTGTACAATTTTAATGTATTTGTGTGATGTTGAAGAGGGTGGTGAAACATCATTCCCCGAGGTTGGAGTAAAGGTTAAACCAATTAAAGGTGATGCTGTTTTATTTTATAATTGCAAACCAAATGGTGAAGTTGACCCACTTTCACTTCACCAAGGTGATCCTGTACTTAAAGGTACAAAATGGGTTGCTATCAAATTAATTAATCAAAAAAATAAAGAAACTGGAGCACCAACTCAATAAATTTTTTAAAAAGGAAATAAAAACATCATAATAATTATTCATTTTTTTTTTCTTTAAAATTAGTAGCATCATTTAATATAAAAAAAAGAGTAGTAATAAAAAATTTTAAATAATTCTTTAAACATTATATAATCTTTTATTTTTATTTTTTAAATTTATTTTGTAGTTGGAGTTAAAACATTATTATCTGATAGTTTAAATGGTGTTGTTAAAATTTTTTGATTGTTTTTAGATTTAAGAGGAATGTTTAGGGTTTGTGATAACATGAAAGAGAGATCGGGAATTTTAGACATAACTTCATTGAAGGGACCATTTGAAACTGGTCTATGATCCATTCCTAATAATGTTGATGGGTCAGTACTTCCAAGATTGATGGCTTTACTTGGTGGTGTTGGTATATTATCAATTGATTCAAATGGTGATGTTGTTGTGGTTGTGTTTGTTGTATTTGTTGCAGTAGTTGTGGCTGTATTTGTTGAAGTTGTAGTTGTAGGGGTAAGTGTTGTAGGTGCCACATTTGGAATTGAAATGTTAACAGCAGAGGCTGAGGAAGGTGATAAAGGAATGTTTGATGGGTTCAAAGAAACCGTTGTAATTGAACCACCAGAACCTGTTAATGTTGTTGATGTTATGGTTGGCGAAATACCAGTTGTTGGCGCTATCACTTGAGGTTTTAATGCATGTTGAACCTTTTCATGTTCTAATTGTTTAATCTGAGTTTATAAATGTTATGTATCAATAATGGTTTTTTTTTTCAATAATTTTTTTATTATTTATTTTACTTACTAATATTTTAATTTCATTTGATAAATGGAAAGATTCACTAAATTGTTTTTCAATTAAAGTGTGTTTTAAAATTAAAGGCTCAGGAGTTACTACGAAAGAGGATTGGATGGGTCTGCTATAAATTGATTTTTCAATTGAAGATTGTTGAAGTAAATCTTTAAGGTTTACTATTTTATTTGGTTTTTCATTTGGTGAATCTTTTGCAGTAGTTGTGGTTGAATCTAATGAGGTGGTACTAAAACATTTTTGTACATCAATTAATTGATCAATATTTAATTTAATTTGATTAATGTTTGCTTTTTGTTGGGATAATGCTATAGAGTTTGAAGATGGTTGTTTTGGTTTTGGAGGAGGTTTTTGTGATGTTCCAGAGGTTGAAGATGGTGGCGGGGCTAAATTTGGAGATGATCCAAAATTATCAAAATCGTCAGTTGATTCTTCATCAAAGTCACCAAATCCATCATCTTTAATTGGTTGTTGAACTGTAGTTGGTTGTTGAACTACGGGTGGTTGTTGAATTACAGGTGGTTGTTGAATTACAGGTTGTTGTTGTTTTTGTGGTGGTTCATTAAAATCACCAAAATCACCAAAATCATCATTGTCATTATCTCCATCATTAAAATCGCCAAAATCACCAAAGTCTTCATTGTTATTATTTC
The DNA here is from genome assembly GCA_036169595.1 of Dictyostelium firmibasis. Classification (NCBI taxonomy): domain Eukaryota; phylum Evosea; class Eumycetozoa; order Dictyosteliales; family Dictyosteliaceae; genus Dictyostelium; species Dictyostelium firmibasis. Next base: position 1,759,768 of record CM069768.1, read on the forward strand.
CAGTTGTGGTGGTTTCTTTGAAATCGCTAAATTCATCAAATTCATCGTTGTTAACAGTTTGTGGTTGTGGTATAGATTTTGCTATTTGTTCTTCATTATTACTATTATTATTATTTACATTTTTATTAAAAAATTGATTATTATTATCATCGAAATTAATTGCAGAAGTTTCTGGTTCATCACCGAAACTAAAATTATTATTATTTTCATTGGATTTGAAATCATCAAAACTATCATTAAAATCATCTTTTTTTGTTTGTGATTCTTGATTGGCTGTTAATGGTGGTGGTTGATCAAAACTTCCAAATTCATCATCTTCATCTTGATTGTTATTTGTATTTGGTTGTGAGAAATTACTAAAATCATCTTCTAAATTATTGTTATTACTATTACTATTACTTCCACTATTAATTATATTATCATTTGATGATTTTGAAAATGAATTAAAATCATCATTGCTATTATTATTATCATCATTATTAATGGTTGAGGAGAAATCAAATTCTTGATTTTCTTCATTATTTTCAATTTCTATAGTTGGTTTTATAGGTTCATTAAAGTTGTTAAACCCTTCTTCATCTTTATTTTCGTTGGTAGATACAATTGGTTTTTCAAAACTATTAAACTCATCGAATGATTCATTATTTTTATCAGTAAGTGTTTGTGGTGGTTGTTGTTGTAACGCAAAGCCAAATTCGTTTTCATTAGTCTCTGATTTTTTAGTAAAAGTTGGTTCATCGAAATTACCAAAACCTTGGTCTTCCTTTTCTATTGCTGGTATTGAAAAATTATCAATTTCATCTTGATTTGATTCTGGTTCATTGTCTTTTTCGTTTTCGTTATTTTCTGGTGTTTTAGATTCTTTATCATTTATGGTGGTGGTTTCTATATTTGAAGAGGTGAGATCAAAAGTGTTATCGTTGTTACTACTATTTGTTGTTTCCTTCTTTTCAGACGATGGCTTTGTTTCAATAAAATTACGAAAATCATCATTATCATTGACTACATTTGTTGGTGTTGAAAAGTTTTCAAATTCATTACTGATACTATTGTTACTATTGCTATTTTCATTTGTATTGTTTGTCGATGTTTGTGATGAAGTGAAATTGAATTCATTAGTTGGTTTTTCAAAACTTTGGAAATCCTCATTATTATTATTATTATTATTATTATTATTATTATTATTATTATTATTATTATTATTATTATTATTATTATTATTATTGGTGTTATTGTTTGGCGCAGAGAAATCAAAGTCACTAAAAGTATTGGTTGTTGTTGTTGCTGAGAATGAACCAAAATCATCACTTTCATTGTTTACAGTATTTACAGTGGAAGAAAAACTAAAATCGCTATCTTTTTCTGTCACCTCTGGTGTTTTTTCTGTTACCGGTTCGGCAAAACTGTTAAATTCATCATCTTTTTCATTCTTGTTTGTAGTTACTGGTGCTGAAAAACTTTCAAACTCACCATTTTCTTTATTATTATTATCAGTATTACTTATTGATGTTGTTGGTAAAGTAAAGCTTTCAAATTCATCTTTGTCATTATTATCACTGTTATTATCTATAGAGGTTATTGTTGTTGGTGGTTCAGTAAAAGTATTGAATTCATTGTTATCATTTTTATTTGTAGAGGTTGTGGTTGTTGGTACAGTAAAACTTTCAAATTCATCTTTTTCATCTTTATTATTATTATTATTATTATTATTATCTATAGATGTTGGCGTAGTGAAGCTTTCAAATTCATCTTTGTCAGTTGTTTTTTGAGATGAAATAAAATCAAAACTATTATTACTGGCTGTATTTGAGGTGAAACCAAAATCTACATTATTGCTATTATTGTTATTTTTATTATTATTATTATAGTTTTCTTTAGAGTCTAAAGGTTGATTAAAGTCTGTGAATTCATGTTTATTATCATATGTTGGAGCTGAAAAGTTATCAAACTCATCATCCGTGCCATCTTCTTTGGTATCTTTATTATTGGTGTTGTCGATAGTTTGATTATTGGGAGAAATGCTAAAATTAAAACTATTTCCAATTTCTTTTACAGTTTCTGGTGCTTTAGTTGGTTCGTTGTAGTTATCAAAACATTGGTTATTATTCCTATTATTACTATTATTTTTATTATTATTATTGTTTGCTGTAGAGAAATTGTCAACCTCATCATCATTGTTCTCTTGTTGTGGTGATTCTAATGGTTTAGAGTTCGATGTAAAACCAAAACTATTATTATCTTTTTCAACAGTGGTTGTTGTTTCTTCTGCTGATGTGTTTGTATCTTTTTCTACATTTGAATCTGTGAAACTATTGGTGGCATTTTGTGAAGATGAAGTTGTAAATTGAGAAAAATCACCAAAGCCATCATCATTGTTATTGTTTTCATTTGATTGTTGAGGATCAGAAAAATTTGAAAAATCATCGCAATTATTAATAGTTGGTAGTGGTGGTGGTTGTGGAGCTGAGAAATCATCAAATGAGTCATCTTTATTATCATTGTTTATATTTGGGTTTGAAAAACTTGCAATCGGTTCTTTATTTTCAATATTAAAAGATTCGGATTCATTCAATGGGGGAGGTGTAGAAAAATCACCAAATCCACCATCTTTATCCTCACTTTGTTTTGTTTGTTGTGGTTGATTTGATGATTCGAAACTGTTTGAGCCAAAATCACCAAAATCTAAAAAACTATTTGTATTTCTACTGTTATTATTATTGATATCGTTCCCTTTTCTTTGTGGTGGCGGCGAGCTAAATGGATCAAAGTCATCAAATAATAAATTATTGTTATCTTTATTATTATTATTATTATTATTACTATTATTATTATTATTATTATTACTATTATTATTATTATTATTATTATTATTATTATTATTATTATTATTATTATTATTATTATTATTATTATTATTATTATTATTATTATCTTTTTTATTATCTGTAGTTGATTTTGTACTTAAATCACCAAAGTTAAAATCAAAATCGTTTGGTGGTGTGCTCATTATATATTTAATATACAGTGAATGAGTATTTAATTTTTAAAAAAAATATTAAAAAAAAAGAAATCAATTAAAAAAAAAAAAAAAAAAAAATTTAAAAAAATGAAAATTTAAAAAAAATTCAAAAATTTTTTTTATTATTTTGTTTATTTGTCTCACTTATTACTAAAAAAAAAAAAAAAAAAAAAAAAAAAAAAAAAAAAAAAAAAGAAAACTTAAAGAAAACTTTTACACCTCGAATTGACCATTTTTAAATTCAAATTATTGAGAGAAAAAAAAAAAAAATTTTAATATCTCAAAATGGAATATTAAATAAAACATGCCCATAGTTGTGTTATGAGTTTTTTTATTAATTATTTTTAATGATTACTTTTTTTTATTTTATTTTTTCTTAAATTCATTTTTATTTTTTTAATTTCTAAAAAACTATTTAAAAGATTTAGTTTTTTACCATAAATAGAAAATTTTTTTTATTTGTTTTTATTTTTTATTTTTTAAATTTATTTTTTTTAATTTTATTTTTTTTTTCAAAAACTATTTAAAGAATATTTTCTTCTTCATTATTAAGAGTTTCAATATTAAAATTAATAATGTTAATATAATAAATAAAAATGGAATCAAATAAGAGTGATATTAAAATGGCTACAAATATTGAGCCATTAAAACAACAAGAATTAAATGAAAATTTAAAGAAAACTACAATTAGTAAAACTGGTAAAAACACAAAATTAAAAAATGAAAAGAAATTAGGTAAAAAATATAAAGGATTAAAATGGAAAAAAACAATTAAAAAAATTGTAAAAGAATACCCAGATGGTTCAATTCCAGTTGAAGATTTAAGAAAAATGGTTATCTCTAAGCAATTATTTAGAATTGAAAAAGATTTAAATACTATTTTTAATGAAAAGGTAAGTAATTTAAAAATATAATGAAAATGAAAATTTAATTTTAAAATATTAATAAAAACTAAAAAAAAAAAAATAGATTCAAAAACCAACAAAAATTTATGCTCTAGTAGGTCATGAAGTTAAAAGAATACAAGTTTTCCCACAAAAGTAAGGGAATAAAGTTTTAATCCTATTTTTAAAAAATCAAATCGAACTTGGAATTTAAATAAAAACAATTGGTTTTTTTTTGTTAAAAAACCAATTTTAAAATGTATTATTTTTGGAAAATTCTAAATTTTATTTTTTTTCTATGGATTATCCACAACTAGGATACCTATGTGTGTAGATAGAGTAATCCGGAAAGTAAACATTATTTAATTCGGATGTAGCAATAAAGAAAATGAAAAATGAAAAAAAATGAGTTGATAATTTTCATAAAAGATACCATAAAAAATAATAATTTTCTAAGTTCTTAATATGCCTAAAGGATGTGACCAAAACATAGTTTATTAAATTAGTTTAATGTTAAATTGTTAAAATTTTTTATATTTTAAAATAAAAAGTAGTATTGTTAATGTAGAAATAATTAAAAAAAAAGAATAAAAAATAAAATAAAAAATAAAAAGGGAAATTCAGAATAAAAATTTACTTTTATTTTTTTTCAAAAAATTATTTTTTTATTTTTTATTTTTATTTTATTTTATTTCTTTCCAACATATTAAATAATATTTATCTTTTTTCAATTAAATAATAATGCATTCATTTTTTTTAAATTTTCAGAATTAAAAGAAATTTATTTCTTTAATAAAAACTACTTCCAGTCGTTTTCAATTACCCAATTTCTCACCATCACCACCATCTACACAAACTTCATTTTTATCTTCAGTATCACCATCATCATTAACGCCATTATCACCATTATCACCAATATCACCAATATCACCAATATCACCATTATCACCATTATCACCATTATCACCATTATCACCACCATTATCTTTGCCATCATTATCATTGTCAAAATCCTCACCATCATCATTATCATTGTCACAATCCTCACAATCATCTCCATTTTTATCATCATTATCATTTTCACCATTCTTACAATTATCACCACTATTATAACCCTTTTCTTTATCATCATCTTCCTTATAATTATCTCGAACCCAAGGTCTTGGCCACGGAGGCTTGTGATTCAGCGTGAAACCACTACGCTAAGCCCCCCGGTGGGAGGCCATAACAGTTGTAGGGGCTGCAATAAAATTTTTTTTAATATTCGGGTGGTCTAGGGGTGTCGAACCAGTGACCCAAGTCAGCGAGGCCCCAAAAACCGTTGACACGGGCGAGATTCGAACTCGCGAAGCCGAAGCATAAGAACTTGAGTCTTACCCATTTGACCACTCTGGTACCGTGTCATTTGATGATTTTTCAAAATTTGAATACCCAAAAAAAAATCAGGCAAGGTTGTGCCACTTTCAAATGTTAACACCTGTATCATTATTTGTAAATAACATCTAAAATTACCAACTACACGACACATTATTTCTCATTGTGTACAGATTACAAACAACCATCACTTTTTAATTTTTCTTAAAAATAATAATAATAAATAATTAAAAAATATCATTATTTGTACAAATAATGATATTTGATACGGGTGTTAACATTTGAAAGTGGCACCTTTCCTTTTTTTTTTTTTTTTTTTTTTTTTTTTTTTTTTAATTGGATAATACAGTTTAAGCTGTTTCTCTTCAGGGATAGAACCCGGATTTATTTGTTTTATTTTATTTACAGTCTCAATTAAAATTTTGTTTAATGTGATGAGTTGTTATTCTTGTTGTTATTCTTATTTTTTTTTTTTTCTTTTTTTTTAATTAGTAGTAGAGGTTGTAGTTATGTGCTATATCGATATTATGTTATATTAAGGGCAAATTTGATGGAGTGTGGTTTTGAGTTCCAGTTTTCCCTGATTTTTTTTTTAAAAAAATTATTTTTCCTAATTTTTTTGGGTATTCAAATTTTGAATGTAATGAACTGCTATAAAGCATATTTGGAGGTTTAATAAGGTCAGGTTAGATAAGGTAACTTGAGATGAATAAATATCGAATATTCCCTTTTGTTGTAATGGTTCTACGATGTTAAAAGATAATCTTGTTCGAATTATCACATTGGCGACATCCTCGGTTCGATTCCTGCCCATTCTCCAGATGAGTCTCTGGAATTTATAAATTTAAAGGGGGGATAATGTAATGAACTGCTATAAAGCATATTTGGAGGTTTAATAAGGTCAGGTTAGATAAGGTAACTTGAGATGAATAAATATCGAATATTCCCTTTTGTTGTAATGGTTCTACGATGTTAAAAGATAATCTTGTTCGAATTATCACATGAAAAATCATCAAATGACACGGTACCAGAGTGGTCAAATGGGTAAGACTCAAGTTCTTATGCTTCGGCTTCGCGAGTTCGAATCTCGCCCGTGTCAACGGTTTTTGGGGCCTCGCTGACTTGGGTCACTGGTTCGACACCCCTAGACCACTACTAAAGATTAACTATAAATATTATTGCAGCCCCTACAACTTTGGTAACACCAAGAATCAGTGAAATCCTAACAAATCATGTATTATTTGAAATCAATATACCATTATATCTTAAGATCTATTCATTTTATTAATTTCTTAAAAAAAAAAAAAAAAACAATAAACGATTTCGGTTTTTATTTAATTTTTTTTAAATTTTTTTTTTTTTTTCACGAAAATTTTTTATTTTTTTTTTAATTTTAAAATTTTTTTTTATTTTGTAAATTTTAATTTCTTTTTTTTAGAGATATTAACTCCTCCTCATAAGTAAAGATATATAATTTATTCATGAGTGATAGTAGCGTAAATTTAGAAAAACACCAACAGGATATATTAAATCAATTAAATAATCTCAAAGAGAAAATCGATAATTTAGAAAATAAAATGGAAACCATTGAAGATACTCAAACTCAACCAACTCAAGAAATCACACAACAAAAAGATGATATCATTGTAGTTGATGATGCACAAAAAACAATCGAACAAGAAGAAATTAAAAAAGAAGAAAATGAACAACCAGAAAATGAAGTTGAAGAAACTAATATTGTAAGTGAACAACAAGAAGTTGCTGAAGAAGAAATTAAAAAAGAACAAGAAACTGTTGAAGAAGTTAAACAAGAAGAACCAGTTGCCGAACAACAACAAGAAAAAGAGGATGTAGTTGAAGGAGTCAAACAAGAAGAAAAACAAGAACAAGAACAACAAGAAGCAGTTGTTATCGAAGAACAACAACAAGAAGTGGTTGTTGTCGAACAAGAAACTGTTGAAGAAGTTAAAGAAGAATCAGTTGTTGAACAAGAAAAAGAAGAAGAAGTCGAAGAAGTCAAACAAGAAGAACCAGTTGTCGAAGAGACTACTACAACTGTTCAAGAAACCGTTGTTACAGAATCTATTATTACTGTCGAAGAAGTTAAACAAGAACCAGTTGTCGAAGAAGAGAAAAACGAAGAAATCACTACTGAACAACCAATTATCGAGGAAGAATCAGAACCAGTTGTTGAATCAGAACCAGTTGTTGAATCAGAACCAGTTGTTGAATCAGAACCAGTTGTTGAATCAGAACCAGTTGTTGAATCAGAACCAGTTGTTGAATCAGAACAAGTTGTTGAATCAGAACAAGTTGTTGAATCAGAACCAGTTGTTGAAGCAACTGAACAACCAACAGTCGAAGAAGAATCAGATGAAGATCAAGATAAAAAAGAAAACGAAAGCAATGGTAACGATAAATCATCATTATCATCAAAAGATAATGAACAACAAAACCAAAAAGACCAATCAAATGGCAAAGATGAAGAAGATGAGGAAGAAGATAAAAAAGATAATGAAAAACCAGAAGAAGAGGAAAAAGAAGAAGAAGATCCAAATATATTAACACAAGCAGAATTAGCCAACTTTTATAAACTTGAAGGTAATGAATACTTTAAACATGGTATTTACTTTGACGCAATTGAAAGTTACTCTAAAGCTATTTCAATCAAACCATCACATCTCTTGTACAGTAATAGATCAATTTCATATTATAGATTTGGATTATTTTCTGAATCACTTCAAGACGCATTGGAATCCATTAAATTAGATGGTGCTTGGGTTAAAGGCTACCATAGAGCTGGTCAAGCTTTGGAAAAATTAAATCTAAAAGAGGAAGCCGTTGAATATTATGAAAAAGGTCTTTTAATTGAACCAGACCATCAATTAATGAGAGAAGCTTTAGATAGTATTTTAAATATAAAACAAGACAAAGATGAAGACGATGATACCTCATCAGAAGGTGATTCAAAAAGTGATAGTGAGTCAGACAGTCATAGCGATAGCGATAGCGACAGTGAAAGTGATTCAGATGATATTGATGAAGATAAAAAACAAAACAGTAAAAAAGAAAACATGTCTATCATTCCATATGGCACTGTTGGTAAAGTGGTAACTGCTGTCTCTGTTGTGGGTGCAATTGCTGTTGTTGGTTACTATGTAAGCAAGTTTTGGAAAAATTGATTTAATCAAAATTAAAAAATAAAATAAAAATAAATTTCGTAAAAAAAAAAAATTATTGTAAAAAAAATATATAAACCAATCTTGAAAGAAACCCCTGCAATAACTTAAATGGAAATAAAAAGGAATCCTTACCTTGTGTCTTTAAAACAATAAGAAATGTTAATTTTCAATTGAAAACACTTTAAAATAAAAGAATCCTTGGCATTTATCTAGACTTAATTTACCATTAAATTTATTTTTTTTCTAAATGTTAAAGTTTTATTTTTTTTTTTTTATTTTTCCATATATTTAATTTTATTATTTTTGATTATTTTGTAATTTAAAAATTAATTCATCACATAATTTAACCAACTCATCATTTTCCTTTTCTTTAATAGAAACTTTTGACTCTGAACGATTTAATTTAATAGTTAGTACTTCAATTTCTTTTTTGGCAACTTCCTTCAACTTTGTCAATTGTTCTGATGCACTATCTAATTTTGCTTCGGCATGTGCTTTCAATGCATTAAATTTAGAAACATGAATTTGATTCTCCTTATTAGCCTGTGAATTGGCTTCCTTTAGATCAATGATTTGTTTTCTCAATTGTTCATTATCCAATAATGCTTCGCTAAGTTTTGCCGAGTTTTGTGGTACTGGTGCTGGTTGATCAATCATTTTCTTCATTGTGGCTTCATATTGTGATAATATACCTTTTAATGATAAACAGTTTCTTTGCTCTTTTTCTAATTTTAATTGTAAATCTTCTAATTCTAATGATAAAATTGCATTTTCGTCTGAACACTTTTTATAAAAAAAAAAATGGATATTGTTAATAATAAATTAATTTTGAAATAGAAAAAAAAAAAACTTACTTGTTTTAAAATTTCTTTTTTTTGTTTTTCTAATAAACGATCAACATCCTCTTGACTGAACATATTTTGTTGATAATAAAATTGTTGTTGGTGTGGGTATGGATACATATTTGGTGGTGGTGAAGATATATTACTACTGCTATTGTTATGTGATGGTGAAAGATTTTGGTGATACATTTGTTGTTGATTATGATGATTTGGGCTTGATGGATGACTATATTGGTTAAATTGTTGATAAAACTGTTGTTGTTGTTGTTGCATTTGTTGATAATATTGTTGGGATTGTAAACTAAATCCATCTTGAGATGGAATTGGTTGTTGTGATTGAGGTTGACTTTGAGGTTGACTTTGAGGTTGAGATAGGGGTTTTGGTTGTGTTTGAGGAGGAGAAATTGGTCTTGTTTGTTCTTCTGGTAAGGGTTGTTGTGATTTACCATTTGAACCACCACTCATAGCATGCTTCATTAAATCTCTTTGTTGATCTCTTTCTTTTTGTTTTTCCAATTTAATTCTTTCCTTTTCTTCATCCTCTGGTGTTTTTTGTTTTTGTGTTGATTGCCTTTGTCTTTCAAGAAATCTTTTTTTCATTTCCTCCTCTTTCTTCTTTTGTTCTGCCTCAAGTTCTTCAGGTGTTGGTTCTGGTGATTTACCCTCCTCTGCTGCTAGTCTTTCATATTCCTTTTGAAGTTCTAATTCCATCTGTCTTTGTTTTTCTTGTTGTTTTTGTAATGCAACTGCTGCTTTTCTTTCATAGTCTTCATCCTCATTGGTATTATTATTATTATTATTATTATTATTGTTGTCGTGGTTGTCGTTGGTAGTATTTTCTGTTGATGGAGGTGATGGTGATGGTGATTTAGATTTTGTTGGTTGCTCGGATTTAATTTCTTCTGATGGTTTTTGTGATTGTTGTTTATCTTTCTTTACAGGTGACCCACCATCACTAACACCACTCATTGCCTGTCTCATTAATTCCCTTTGTTGATCTCTTTCTTTTTGTTTTTCTAATTTTATTCTCTCCTTTTCCTCATCCTCTGGTGTTTTTTGTTTTGCTGCACCTTTTGATTTATTTTGTCTCTCTAACATTCTCTTTCTAGACTCTTCTTGTCTTTTCTTTTCTTCTGCTTCATAATCAACCTCCTCAACACTTTGACCTTCTGCTGCTAATCTTTCATATTCTCTTTGAATTTCTAACTCCATTTGTCTTTGTTTTTCTTGTTGTTGTTGTAATGCAATTTGAACCTGTTTTTCGTATTCCTCATCTGTTGTTGGTGCCTGTGAAATTGGTTCTTCTGGTTGTTGTGGTTGTTGTTGTGGTGGTGGAATTGGTGATGGTGATTTTGATTTTGGTGGCTCTTCGATTGGTTTTGATGGTTCTTGTGGTCTTTCTTTCTTTGGCGTATTACCACCACTCATAGCCTGTCTCATTAAATCTCTTTGTTGATCTCTTTCTTTTTGTTTTTCCAATTTAATTCTTTCTTTTTCTTCCTCTTCTGGCGATTTTTGTTTGGCCACACCCTTTGGTTTATTTTGTCTTTCGAGGAATCTTTTTTTAGATTCTTCTTGTCTTTTCTTTTCCTCTGCTTCATAATCAATTTCTTCAACACCTTGACCTTCCGCTGCTAACCTCTCATATTCTTTTTGAATCTCCAATTCCATTTGTCTTTGTTTCTCTTGTTGTTGTTGTAATGCAACTTGTGCTTGTCTTTCGTATTCTTCGTCTGTTGGAGCTTGTGAAATTGGTTCTTCTGGTTGTGGTGGTGGTGATGGTGATTTTGTTGGTTGTGGTGATTTTTGCTCCTCTTGTGTTTCTTTTTCTTTCTTTGGTGTACTGTTACCACCCATTGCTTGTCTCATTAAATCTCTTTGTTGATCTCTTTCTTTTTGTTTTTCTAATTTAATTCTCTCCTTTTCTTCATCTTCTGGTGTTTTTTGTTTTGCTGCACCTTTTGATTTATTTTGTCTCTCTAACATTCTCTTTCTAGACTCTTCTTGTCTTTTCTTTTCTTCTGCTTCATAATCAATTTCCTCAACACTTTGACCTTCTGCTGCTAATCTTTCATATTCTCTTTGAATTTCTAACTCCATTTGTCTTTGTTTTTCTTGTTGTTGTTGTAATGCAATTTGAACCTGTTTTTCGTATTCCTCATCTGTTGTTGGTGCCTGTGAAATTGATTCTTCTGGTTGTTGTGTTTGTTGTTGTGGTGGTGGAATTGGTGATGGTGATTTTGGTTTTGAAATTGGTTGATCATTGGGTGATGTTTTTAACTCCTCTTGTTGTGTTGGATTTGTTTCTTTTTCTTTATTTGGTGTACTATCACCGCCACTCATTGCTTTCCTCATCAACTCTCTTTGTTGATCTCTTTCTTTTTGTTTTTCCAATTTAATTCTTTCTTTTTCTTCCTCTTCTGGTGATTTTTGTTTTGTTGCACCTTTTGATTTATTTTGTCTCTCTAACATTCTCTTTCTAGATTCTTCTTGTCTTTTCTTTTCCTCTGCTTCATAATCAATTTCTTCAACACCTTGACCTTCCGCTGCTAATCTCTCGTACTCCCTTTGAATTTCTAATTCCATTTGTCTTTGTCTCTCTTGTTGTTGTTGTAATGCAATTTGTGCTTGTCTTTCGTATTCATCATCATTCAATGTTGGTTGTGAAATTGGCTCTTCTGGCTGTGATGGTGGTGATGGTGATTTAGGTTTTGTTTGTGGTTGTGATTGCGATTGTGGTTGTTGTTGTTGTTGTTGTTGTTGTTGTGGTTGTAGTTGATGCGGTTGTTGTTCTTGTTGTTCTTGTGAGATTTCTTTTTTTATTGGATTTGAACTCATTGCTTGTCTCATTAACTCTCTTTGTTGATCTCTTTCTTTTTGTTTTTCTAATTTAATTCTTTCTTTTTCCTCTTCTTCTGGGGTTTTCTTTTTTGGTGAAGGTTTGTTTCTATTTTGTCTTTCGAGGAATCTTTTTTTAGATTCTTCTTGTCTCTTTCTTTCCTCTGCCTCATAATCGATCTGTTCTTCAACACCTTGACCTTCTGCTGCTAGTCTTTCGTATTCTCTTTGAATCTCTAACTCCATTTGTCTTTGTTTCTCTTGTTGTTGTTGTAACGCAAATTGAGCTTGTCTTTCATACTCTAAATCTGTTTCATTTTTATCATTATCAACATTTTGTTGGGTGATGATACTAGTACCATCACCACCATTTTCTATAGATTCTTTAAATCTGTAATATTCTTCATCTTCATCATTATTATCCTCAACACCTATTAATTCAAGTTCATATCTTTCTTGAAACCTTTTTAATTTTTCATCCATTAATTAATTTAATAAAAATTTATTATAAAAATACAAGTTATTTTTTTTTTTTTTTTTTTTTTTTTTTTTTTTTTCCTTTTTTGTTTTTGTTTTTATTTTTATTTAATTTATTTTCAATATTACAATTAAAAATAAAATTATAAATTCCCTCTTTTTTTTTTTTTTATTTTGTTTTTTTTTTTTTTTTAAAATTATGATAATTGTAATAAACCAAAAAAAAAAAAAAAAATTAAAAAAAATAAAAATTAAAAAAAAAAATTTGAAAAAAAATATATTGGGTTGATGATCAAAACACACGAATTTATTATACACCAAAGTTTGTTTTTGGTGGTGATTTAAAATTTTAAAACAATAGATTAAAATTTTAATTTTTAAGATCTATTCTTTTTTTTTTTTTTTTTTTTTTTTTTTACACAAACAATTAAAAATAATATTTAAAAATACTCAATACCACAAAATAAAATGTAACGTTAATAATCTGTAAAAAAAATAAAAAATAAAAAATAAAAAAAACATGCAAAATTTTTTTTTCGCTCTGGGACAAAAAAAAAATTTTCGAATTTTTTTTATTTTATTCATATTTGAAACAGCATGTAGGTTGATACACTTTATATCACATATCCATTATCATCAATAATTCATCAATCATCATTCATCGGTGATAATTTCTTAAAAATGAAACTGAAAATATGATCAATCCATCATTTTGAAAAGACAAGAGAATGGAAAGATTATTTTATGTTTTATTTTGAATGAATTGTATATTAATTAAAATTTTATACAGTAAGGACTTCTTAATATAATATAGAATAATAAAAAAATGGAAGGAGATGCCCCAGTTATTGCCGCTAACCCATTAGAGAAAAACACTGACCCAATGGTTGCCCTCCAAAAGGTTATCAAAGAAGCTTTAGCCGTCCAAGGTGTTGCTCGTGGTCTCCATGAAACCGTCAAAGCCCTCGACAAACGTACTGCTCGTCTCTGCGTTTTAGCTTCAAACTGTGATGAACCAAACTACGTTCGTTTAGTTAAAGCCCTCTGCACTGAACACTCCATCCCATTAGTTGAAGTCCCAGATAACAAAGCTTTAGGTGAATGGGCTGGTCTCTGCAAATTAGACAAAGATCTCGCTGCTCGTAAAGTTGTTGCTTGTTCATCATTGGTCATCAAAACTTTCGGTAAAGAATCTGACGATTACAAATTCTTAATGGAATACGTTTCAAAACAATAAATTTGTTAGGAGTAATAAAAGCGGGAGAAACAATAATATGATTCACCTATTTTTTTAAAAAAAAAAAAAACAATTTATTTATTTTATTTTAAAATTATTTAAACCAAATAATATTAATAATTCACTATTTTTAAAATATTTTTTAATTTCTAAATCTGAAAATATTTGAATGTTGGATATATCTTTTAGAAAATTTAAGCTTGAATTATAATGATTTGAAAATTTTAATCCAAATTGTGGTTGTTGTTTTATTTTAATAACAATTTCTTCTTTCATTTTATTTCCAACAAACGAAAAAAATTTTAATTGGAATAGTATTAAAAGTATATCACTTTGTATCTTTAAATAATTAATTTCATCATTGTCATCAAAACCATCTTCATCACAATAATCAACTTGAAATAAATTATTTTGAGAAATATAACCATAACCAGTCGATAAAAGATAAAAGAAATTATAGTTTGAATTGGCAAAATTATTTAATCCAAAAACAAAATCGAACCATCGAGAACTATTTGCACATATTTTAACCAATGATGTAGTAAATAAACAAAAATCAAAATTAAATTTACTAACATTTAATAATAAATAAAATAATGATTTTAAATTTGATTCTTCAGGATTATCTATAAAACGAAGTAATGAATATAAATCAATTTTTGGTAAATTAGTTGTTGTTGGTGTTGTTATTGTTGATATTGTTGTTGTTTTTGTTGGTGTTGGTGTTGATGTTGTTATAATCGATGACTTTGCATCATTATTGCCATTCAAAATAAATTTTTTAATTAATTTAAAGTTGCAATTTTTAATTGAGTGAATGAATAAAAGTAATAAATAATGTTGACTCGAGAATATTGAAATAGGACTGACCGAATCGATTAAATTTATCATTATTTTTGAATGTGTTGTTAAATTGGTAATACTAAATCGTTTGTTTTGACTATAGGTATAACGATTTTTTGAAAAAAAATAGTCATCCTTTAATTGATAAAAGTTATTAATTCTGTTGGTATTATTAATGAATTCCATTCTTTTCTCTTGATTAATAGGTAGATTTAAATTACTTAATGAAATTAATAGAGTACTTGAGTAATGAATACTTGGGTATTTTATATAATCATTTATAAATGGCAGTAATAGATTAAATAAATATTGATGACCATTACTTTCATTAGTTGGGAAAGATTTTAAAAATAGGAAATTGAAATAGGATTGATCTATTTTTGAGAATAGTTTTGGTTTAATAAGATGAGTAAATGTATCACTTATAACATAGGCAACCATTTTTTCATAACCAAGAACAATAATTTCCAATAGTCTTTGATTATCAAATTTAAATCTATTTAAATAAATTAAAAATATTTCCATATTATCTTCTAAAATTCTTGATTTATAATAATCAAGTTCCATTCGATTTGGTTGTAATAGTTTTGAATTTTTATCTTTTATACATTCAAATGTAAATTTGATTTTTAATGGTGAATTATTTATATTATTATCATAAAAATCCATTAAATATTCATAGATTTCAATGCTATTTACTATTATTATTGATGATGATGATGATGGCGGTGGTTGTCCTTCATTAATATAATTACTATTATTACTAATAATATTATTATTATTATTACCAATATTATTATTATTATTATTATTATTATTATTATTATTATTATTATTATTATTATTATTATTATTATTATTATTATTATTATTATTATTATTATTATTATTATTATTATTATTATTAAAAATATTATTTTTAAATAAAATTTTAAATAATTCAAATAATTCTTTATTACAATTTGATTTAAAACTACTTAAATTAATTTGAAAAAAACTTTTAACAGTTTCAATCAAATAGTTATTACCAAAAATATTAATTATTTCATTTTCTTTGTAATTGTTATTTATTGAATATTCATCTTTTAAAGAGTACTTTAAAAAACATTTTTTTAATAAATTTAAATTATTACTTGAAATTAACCAATTTATAAAATTCTTAAAAATATATTGAAAACTTGAAATTGATAGAATGCCTCCAAAATTTGTTTCAAAGCATTGATTTGGTAATAGATTAAAAAATGATTCTAATATCTCTGGTTTTGAATGATCATTTAAATTATTTAAAATCAACGATAGTATATCGCCATTTTGTAATTCTAAACCTAGTTCAAAAAATAAATGATTAAATACTTCAATTGATATATTATCTAATTTTATTTCATTTTTTCTTATTAAAATTTCATTTTTTAATAGTTTTAAAATATATTCGTTATTATTATTTTTATTTTTATTATTATTATTATTATTATTTTTATTATTATTGCTATTATAAAGTTGAAATAGGTTTATTTGTTTAATAACGAATTTTAATTTTTTTAAACAATTCCCATTATCAAATGATAAGGATATTAAGATTTTATTATTAATTGAAAATGATTTAATTTCGTTTTTGAAAGTTTTAAAAATCTTTTTAAATAATGTATAATCTAATTCTTTCCATAATAATATCTTTAAGAATATGTTTTGACTAAAATCAAAATGATTTCTATAGTTATCTTCAATACTTGTTGTAGTTGATTTCGATCTATGATTTAAATAATCATTGAATTTATTTGATAGTAATAGTTGATTTTTAATATCTACTATAAATTCAGTTGGACATTCATAATAATTATATCTTGTATATTTTAGTTGTTTGTTTTTTATTTTGATAAATTTAAATATTTTTTTATTTAAATATTTATTTTTAAATATTTTAAAAAATAATTCATCGTTATTCATTTATTATTACTATTCTTTATTAATATCATTGAAAAAAAAAATTAATGAAAAAAAAAAGAAAAAATAAAAAATTTTTATAGGAAATTTCCTAAAAAAAAGTTTCAAATTATATTTTAATTAATTAACATAAGAAAAAAATAGTAATATTATTAAAATGTTTTGTTAAAGAGTTTATTGTCATAAAATTATAGAAAAAATAAAAAAAAAATATAATTTGGCACTAAAATAAATCAAAAGAGACTCAAGAGATATTTTTTCTAAAATATTTTAGAAACTAATAACTTAAATTGCCATCATTTGAAAAACACTAATAAAAACAAAGAATTAATAAAAATAAAAAATAAATAAAAAAATGACAATAATAATAGTAATATTGTAGTAAAGCAATAATAAAAACAATAAAAGTAATAATAGTCCTTTCAAATAATACCGATTTGGAATTTATTATAATAATTTATTCCCACCAATTTAATTATTATAATTAAAATTATCACTAAAGATCTATTGTGTTTTTATTTTTATTAAGATTCGTGGTTATTTTAATGTTTCGAAAAATAAATAAAAAAAAATAAAAAAAAGTGGGTGTGGTGCAAGATTGAATTTTTTTATTAATTAATATCAATTGAATATTTATTTAATAAACTATTAACTAAACTTAATGATTTTTCTACATCCTCTGAATTGAAATTAATTTCTTTAAATTCTTCTAAAAATTTATTATGATTTTGTTTTAAAGTCTAAAAAAAAAAAAAGGAATGTTAGGGCAATGAAACATTGAATTAGGATGGATTTTTTTGAGAGAAAAAAAAAAAAATAAAAGTTACATTTGATTCAAAAGATTCTAATTCTTTTGCTTTTTGTTTTGCATTTTCAATAACTTGAGATGGGAAATTTGCTAAAACTGCAACATGAATACCAAAACTTTGATCACAAGGACCTTGGTCAACTTTATAAAGTAAAGTAAAAGTATTGTTTTCAGTTGAAGCGGAAACATGTAAATTTTTAACCATTGGGAGTAAATCGGATAGAATAGTTAACTCATGGAAATGAGTTGCAAATAAACAGAAACCACCAATTTGATTACAAATATATTCTGCAATGCCCCAAGCCAAACCAAAACCATCATATGTTGAAGTACCTCTACCAAGTTCATCGATAATGATTAAAGAGTTTTTTGTTGCAACCTTTAAAATATATGAAGTCTCTAACATCTCTGCCATAAATGTTGAAACACCACGTAACTGACTATCACCTGCACCAACTCTTGATAAAATACAATCAACAACTGCGATTGTTGCTTTTTGTGCTGGTACAAAACAACCAATTTGTGCCATTAAAACTATTAAACCAATTTGACGGATAAATGTTGATTTACCACCCATATTTGGACCTAAATAATAAATTAAATAAAAGTGATTAATAAAAAAAAAAACTTCGAATTTAATAAAAATGATAACTTTGATCTCTTTTTTTTTTTACCTGTTATAATTTGAAATTGAGATTGACCACGAGTTAAATCAATATCATTTGCAATGAAATTAACATTATCTTGAATTTCTACACATGGATGACGACCACCAATAATGACTGTACCAACACCATCCTCATCACTACCCAATGGTATAATCTCTGGTCTAATGAATGGAATTGGTGCAATTGATGAAACATGACTCAATGTTACAAATACATCCAATGTTGCTATTAATGAAGCTAAATCCTCTATTAATGGTACGAAAGAAGCTGCAATTTGTAGGGTTCTCTTTGCGAGACCATCTTGTTTATCTAAATATTCTGCTGACCATTTCTTATAGGCCTCATTTAGAGTATCGATTTCTCTGGTGGCAAATCTTACACCATCTTTTGCGGTTGCATGGACAATATATTTCTTTTTATCTCTAATTGCTACTTCATCCTTTCTAGAGATTCTCAATAGGAACATTTCTTTTTCACTATAGTGAAGTTTTACTTTTGCCTCGTCCAAATTTAAATCATCTGCAATATCGACTCTAAATCTTTCGATTTTATTTGAGATTTGATCTTTCTTCAATTGAATACCACGTAAAGTTTCATCGAAACTTGATCTAATGACATACTCATGCTTATCGTTTGCTAAATCTAAATCTATAGTTTTTTCAACCATTGCACAGAATTTACCAAAATCCGACATGATCGATTCTAAACTCTCAATGAAATTAACTTTAATCAACTCTTGGTGCATACCATTATGATTATTTAATGATTGTAATACTACTGGTAATCTTGAAACAATTCCATACAAATTGACACAATCTTCTAATGTTGCCTTTTGACCATGTAATTTCTTTGATAATCTATCCAAATCACCAATTTTCTTTAAATCGTTTGATCTTAAAGATTGACGTAACTCTAAATCATTATAGAATGCTTCAACAAAGTTTAATCTTGCTTCAATCTCTTCAGCGTTTAATAATGGTTGTTTTACCCATTGTAATAGTAATCTAGAACCCATTGGTGTATTACATTGGTTCAATAAATTATATAAACTTTGATCTTTATTTGATCCAGATGATACACCACCACTAACACCTGCTGTGGAACTAACTGACGAAGCTGAAGAATCCTTTAAATCGATAATATGTAAACCTTTAAATGAAGCAGAATCTAACTTCATATATCTATCCAAATCAAATTTCTCCAATTTAAATTTACCAAAATAACTTGGATTAGAAAGTAAATCCAAATGTTTAATTAGACAACTTGCAGATTGAATAGCATGTTCCTGTTCAATATCTGGTAGATTATTTTTAACGGTACCTAATAGACGAGTTAAATCCTGTTCGGCATTCTTTGAAGAGAAATCTGATTTTGGTAACTCTGTAAATGGTATACCTGCATCCGATAGTTTCTCTTTCACCTTTTGATAATCATAATTCTTTACATCACTACATAACAAACATTCCTTTACACTCATTTGCATTATAAAACTTGAAAGATTAGATAGATTGTCGTTATCGATAAATTGTGATACACCAATTGTTTTGAATGTGGCATCACCAAATGAAATACCAAAAACAATGGATCCTTTCTCTCTTGCAACCTTTAATGCCATCATAACTGATCCCTCACTAGTATTCAATAGTACATCTTCAAACATTTGAGTATTACCTGGTGACCCCTTTCTAACTAACTCCCATTGTTGCTTACTATTTGGTTTCATTGACCAAATTTCAATCTTTTTCTTCTCTTCTAATAATTCTTTTACTATGTTTTCAAATTCATAACCTTGTCTAATTGTTAACACTGCTAATCCTAATTCTTGTTGTTGTTGTTGAGAAGATGTTGTACTTAATGAACCATCATTATCAATTTTAATTTTCTTTTTTGGATTTGAATCACTAATACTCCAATATTTTAATGATTTCTTTGATTTAAAATGCATCATTGCTACAAAAACTGCATCCTCTCCATGAATTGAATAGTATCCCTTTTGAATAATATCAAAAAAAAAAAAAAAAAAAAAAAAGAATTGTTAACAAAAATAAAAAATTTATAATTAAATCTATATAAAATTTATAACATTACTTTTCTATCAAATAATCTAATGGTATCGGTGTCTTCATTTGAGGATATAAGACTTTGGAAAAATGTAACAAAGGTTTTATCCTCTTTTAATACTACTTGTGATGATTCCTCTTGTTCATTATCTGACATTATTGAATTTTATTAATATATACAGTACTGTTATTTAGTAAACGAGTATGAAATTAAAAAAAAATAAAAAAAAAATAAAAAAATAAAAAAAAATAAAAAATAAAAAAAAAATAAAAAAAAATAAGCGCGAAATTCTTTAAAGAATTATTTTAAAAAGAATAAAAAAAAGGAGAGCCAAAGGACTTAAATATTTTTAAAATTAGGAAAAAATAACCAAATTAGAAAAATATAAACTAAATTCAAAAGATTGGGATCTAAAAAAAGCAACAAGTCTTCTTTTCATAGTTACTTAACACATAGTTTCAAAATATTTTCAAAAAGAAAAGGTTTGTTCATTTCAAATAATTAACGTCTAAATTAGAGAGTTGATACTGTTATAACAATACCATACAAGTACAAAAAAATAAAAATAAAATTTTATTATCGATTTTAAGCCTAGTAAAAGAAATTGCATCGGTTTTTTTCATAATTATTTTTTTTTATTTTATTAATTATTTTTTTTATTTTGTTAATTATTTTTTTTTTTTTATTAATTATTTTTTTTATTTTTATTTTTATTTTTATTTTTATTTTTATTTTTATTTTTATTTTTATTTTTATTTTTTATTTATTTATTTATTTATTTTATATTATTTATGATAATAAAGAAAAAAAATATTTAGATCTTAATAAAAAAAAAATAAAAAAAATAAAAAAAATATTGATATTTATAAAAAATTATACAATTTGATCAAATTGCCGTAATCTTTGTTTTTTCCCAACCCCAATTATTTAATTTTTTTTTTTTTTTTATTTTTATTTTTTTTTTTTTTCTATTTTTTTTATTTTTTTTATTTTTTTTTCAAATTTTTTTTTTTTTTCTTTTTAAAAAAAAAATATTCTTTTTTTTTTTTTTTTTTTTTTGCATTATATTTTTTCGCTTTCACGCAACCACACACACACCATAAAAATAAATAATTTTTTTGTTTAAAAGCTTTTTTCTTTCTATAGGTTTAAATTATAAATCCATTAGAGAGCATCTTCACAACTCGTACATATAATTTTAATATAAATACTATTAGTATCCCATCAATTAATAACTAGGTTAATTCGGTTAATAATAGGTGGTGGAAGTAGTTCCAACAATAGATATATTATATCAATAAACTTCCTTCGTGGATTCTCCAAACACTAGAATCCCCATTGTTTTAAACAGTTCTTTTATGCATTGGGGTACAAACAACAGAAGGGCCATCTCTTTTAATTTTACTTTAGCAGGCTATTACGCTGATACAGGCATTTCCTAGCATCGTTTTATTTACATTTTATATATATATTTTAATAACTTAAATAAGAAAAAAAAAAAAAAAAAAAAAAAAAAACAATAACCTAAATACAACATAACATAAAAAAAAAAAAAAAAAAAAATATTTCAAAAACAAATAACAACTAAAAAAAAAAAAAAAACTTCAACAGTCTAAACAATTTAAATAATTTCTCAAATTTCAATTTTAACAAACAAAACTTTATTTTTTTAATAACCAAAACAAACTCAATTTTAAATGCCAATTATGTAAGTCTACTAAAAATAATATATCTTATTTTTTTTTTTTTCTCTTTTTTTCTCCCACACAATTTTTGCTAGTTTTTTTTTTTTATTTAATCTCACAATAAAATTATCTCGGTTTTTTTTGTAATTTTTTTTTTTTTTTGAACATTTTCATATGAAAAATAACCTCCACTTTCGGACTTTTTCGAATTATTATAAAAATTTTAAAAAAAAATCGTTTTTTTTTAAAAAAAAAAAAAAAAATTTTACTTTTTTTTAAAAAAAAGATATTTTTTGACATTCGCACCTTTTTTTTTTTTCTTTTTTTTTTTTTTTGCAAATTCGACAATTTTTGGGTGGCAAAAATATATTGAAATATTTTATCTGTTCGCTACCTTAATATTTATTTAATTATATATTTATTTTTATTTAAATTCTAATTTAAATTTATGGAAAATAATAATGATAATAATAGGTCAACAGAATTTTTTAACGAAGCAGATGCAGGATTTGTACAATCCAACTCAAATGATTATTCAGATGGATTTGAAGGACCAGAAAAGAAATTAGATATTAGATTTTGTCCAATTAGCAAAGGTAGTGTAAAATCAATTGCAGGTAGCCCAAGTAAGGTTGGATTACGTACAGTTGATAAAGAGAGATGGCAAACAGTATTGGATTCAGCAAGATGCACAATCATTAGTCAAACTAGCAATGATCACATGGATAGTTATGTCTTATCTGAGTCAAGTTTATTCGTTTACCCACGTCGTTGTATGATCAAAACCTGTGGTACTACCACTTTATTACACTTGATCGCTAAAATGGTTCAAGTTGGTAAAGAGTGTGGCCTTGAGGTCGAGATGGTTGTTTTCTCAAGAAAAAATTTAAATCAACCATCAAAACAAATCTTCCCACATTGTTCATTCTCTGATGAGGTAAACTTCCTCAACAAGATATTTGACGGTCAAGCTTATGTTATGGGTGATGTCAACAAAGACCATTGGAATTTGTATATCGCCGATTTCAGAAAGAATCCAACTGTTCAAAGAACTGAACAAACCTTTGAGGTTATGATGCACGATCTTGATGAAACTGTTATGAAACAATTTTTCAAACGTGAGGGCGTATCAGCTTGGGATACCACCGTTAACAGCGGTATTGCCGATCTTTTACCAGGTTCAATGATTGACGATTTCCAATTTGATCCTTGTGGTTACTCTATGAATGGTCTCCTTAATGAGTTTTATTGGACCATCCATATCACACCAGAATCTCATTGTAGCTACGTATCATTCGATACCAATGTCGCCCTCGCCGATTACAATCAATTATTGGCAAAGGTTTTAAAAGTTTTCAAACCAGGTCGTTTCACTGCAGCACTTTATGCCGAAGATGGTGCCCCATGTGGTGATCCTTACACTGCTTTCGATGTCAACATTCCTTCTTATGCAATTCAAAATAAAACTGTTCATGGCTTCGATGGTGGTTATGATGTTGTTGTTTCAAATTATCAACAATTGGATAAAAAAGTGAGTTTTTCAAATGACGATTTAATTCAATCAATCGAATCAACCAATATTGATTTAATTCAAGTTTAAAAAATCCCTCAAAAAAAAAAAATTAATAATATATAATAATACCAATAATCCAATCCTATAATATAGTTTTAGAGATATAGTTATATTTATTATTTTCAACTCACTTTTAAAAAAATTATTTCCATTTTTATTTTCCATGTTTAATATTTTTTTTTTTCCATAATTTTTTTTTTAGTATGCGTAAATAAAACACATGTATTGTAAAATTAAATTCAAAAAAAAAAAACCAAAAAAAAAATATTTATTATATTTATAATTATTTAGTTAATTTAAATTAAATTTTAATTAATAAATTATTAATATCATCAAAAAAAAAAAAAAAAAACTGCTTGTGTTTATTTTACCTTAATTTTATTATTTTATTATTTTTTTTTTTTTTTAGGTTTCATAAACAACATTCCAATGACCAGATTTAATACCAGTATTAAATTTAACGATAATAGGTATTGTTGTATATTTTAATAGGTTTTCAACGGATTTTTCAGAAAGATTGAATTTTTTAGCTAATGATTGTGGATTATTTAAAATTGGATCTTCACGATAAAGAGAGAATAGGTTTACTAGATTTTCACCATTAATTCTATGGTTCGTGAGTTTATCTTTTTGGATTCTTTGTTTAATTTTAGAGATACGACTCGAGATATCATCTTTTTGAGTCACTTTATTGAATGGACTGTCGTTTGCGATCATTGACGATAAACCCATTGGCTTTAGGATTTCATTATTTTCCAATTGTTTATCGGTGGTTTCAAATGGTGTTTCAAAGTGAGTATCGGCTTTAATGAAATTGTCAGAAATCTTATTGTAGAGATCAACTTTTTCACTGTCCTTATAAATGAAATCAGCCTCATCCATTGAATCCAAAGTTTTCATTTTATCTTCATATTTCTTCTTTAATTTCTCTTCAACTTTTCTTTCCAACTCTTCGAATGAATCAAACTCAACATCATTCAATAAATCAACACTATGTTTGTTTGAAAGTTCATGATTCTCTTTAATCCTATATATCATATCTTGAAATTTTTTACCACGTTTTATACGTTCTTCTTCTTCATTTATTTCATTTCCAAAATTATTGGAGTCACTAGTATCTTTATTATTATTTTCATCATTATTCTCTTCTTCACCATTATATTCTTCAACATAATCATCGTCGTCATA
Source organism: Dictyostelium firmibasis (assembly GCA_036169595.1). NCBI lineage: Eukaryota > Evosea > Eumycetozoa > Dictyosteliales > Dictyosteliaceae > Dictyostelium > Dictyostelium firmibasis. The sequence goes on from CM069768.1 coordinate 1,784,388, forward strand.
ATCATCGTCAAATTCAACTTCTGTATATTCTTCATTTGGTAAATATGCACCTAATGATTCTAAATCTTTTGAAAGTTTACGTCTTTGTATTATTATATTTTCATCATTTTCATTATTTGAAATTTCATTGATTTTATTGTTATTATTATTTTTGTTGTTGTTGTTGTTGTGGTTATCAGAGAAGCATGCAGTCGTTGAAGAAAAGTTTCTTATAATATTATCGTTAGAATTTTTAAATGAAAGGTGTTTTGTATATGATGCTGTTTTAAAAATATTATTGCAATTATTGTTGGGTATAATTTTTCTTTTAATGTTGTTTAAAATAAAACATTTCATTTTTGGGGCTTTGTTAGATTATATGAATAAAAAAAAAATTGCATTTTTAAAAAAAAAAAAAAAAACAAAAAAAAACTTGTAAATTTTCAAAAAATAAAATAAAAAATTTTAAAAAATATTGACCCAAAGTTGTTATTAGTTTTTTTTTTTTTTTTTATGATTAAAATATAATTCAAATAAATTTAACGCCGATTAGTTATTACTTTTTTTTTATTTTTTTTTATTTTTTTATTTTTTATTTTTTTATTTTTTTTTTTAGTTATGAAAATAATTGATTTCATTCAAAGCTTTTATTTTAAAAAAAAAATATTACTAATATAAAATAAAAACTTTTTTGTTTAAAAAATAAAATAAAATTGTTTACACCCTTTCCATTTATATCTATTTTTTATTTTAAATATTTTTTATAAAAATTATTTTTTTTTTATTTTTTTTTTAAAACATTTTTTTTAATTTTTTTTTTTTTATTTTCCAAATTTGGTGTCATATTCATTGACAGGCGTCACAATTATTAATCATTAGATAGTAAAGTAGGTCAATAAAAAAAAATAATTAAATAATAATAAAAAAATAAAAAAAAATTAAATTAATTTTGAAAAATTTAAAAAAAAATAAAAACCTATAGAATTGTTTTTTTAATAAAAAAAAATTAACAAATAACCACAAATAAAAGATCTATATAACTATTTAAATATTATTTATTTATTTATTTATTTATTATTTATTTAAACAGAAAAATAAAATAAATAACACTCTTTATTTATTAAAAAACACTCATTTCAATATCCACCAATATTTTTTCATACCACTCTTATAAATACACCCCCAATCTAATAAAAAAATTAATTTTTTTTATAAACAACACCAATTTTTTAAATAACTATTTTTAAAACAAATATTTTATTAATTGGTGTGAAATAAAATATATTAAATAAAAAAAAAAAAAAAAAAAAAAAAAAAAAAAAAAAATAAAAAATATTTTATATTTTTATTTTATTATAAGAAAATAATTTTTAAAAAAAAAAAAGAATAATTATTCCTTTTTTTCATATAAAGTAATAAACAATGATGGAAAAAATGGATAAAAATGATACAATTCTCTGGCGATTAAGAGAATTGGAAGAAAATTCAAAATGTGCTGATTGTACGGACAGTGTAAGTTCAAATAACATAACTAAATAAAATAAACATACTATTTTATATTATATTATTTATTATTTTATTTTTATTAATATTCATTTACTTTTAATTTTTTAAATTTAGTTTCCAAGATATATGAATACAACATATGGTACATTTGTTTGTTCAGTATGTGGCGCAATACATAGGGAATTAGGTAATAGAGTAAAGTCATTATCTTCAGATAAATTCACTCAGCAAGATATTGAAAGATTGGAGAAAGTTGGTAATAAATTAGCTGGTGATATTTGGTTATCAAAATGGAGTCAACAACAATATCCATTACCATTTCCAAGTGATGAAAAAAAAGTCAGAGACTTTATTAAAATGAAATACATAGAAAAGAAATGGATAAAGGATGGTGTTAAGCAATCTGATTTCATTTCACCTCCAACTCAATCAACACCAGGTTCTACACCAACTTTTACTTCACCAAAACAACCTATTCCTTCTTCGGCAACGCCATCCCAAAAAACAATTGCATCACCTCTAAGAAATAGTGGCGAGAAAAAAGAAACCCTCTCTTCAAAAAATTCATTATCAAAAGAATTTGAGAGTTTATCATTAGGAAGTTCAAATAATTTATTAAACATTAATCAACAATCATCGAATGAATCTAGTCAACAAACTCAACCTACACAATCAATTCCATTTGTTCAACAAGCTGTAAGTAATCAACAATCAAGCCAACAACCTCAACAACAGTACGATTCAAATGGTAAACCATTTAATCCATTTAGAGATGAAAATAAATATTTTAATTCAAAACCACCAACTACAGAGAATAAAACAACATTTCCACCATTCTCCGAGAAACCATTTGACCAACATTCTTATTTAAATGAAAAAACCCCAATGAATGGAGGGGAGCCAGGTCTTGGTAATAATTCTTCATTTTATTCAAAAATTCAAATTCAACACCCTGCTCCAAAACCTCCTCCAACTTCGATTTATGACTCCCAACAATATAGACAGCAACAACAACAACAACAACAACAGTATCAACAACAACAGCAACAATTACAACAACAGCAACAATTACAACAACAACAACAGCAACAATTACAACAACACCAGTATCAACAACAACCACAAAACCAATATAATCAAATGAATAACCAAATGAGTAATAGTATTATGGATAACAATAATCAAATGGTGAATAACAATCAACAACAATACAATCCATTTATTGATACAAGTATTAGTAATAGTCAATTGGCTTTGGTTCCAGTTGAGCAAAATAATAATAATCAAATGGCTATGTACAGTCAGGCACCAATGCAACAACAACCACAACAAAACCAAAGTATTAATATGAATTTTCAACAACAGCACCAACAGTATCAACAACAACAACAACATCAACCACAACAACATCAACAAAGCCAATCACTAATGAGCAATAGTGGTAATGTTTCAAATGGTAATCCATTTGGTATTTCTGATCAACTTGTTTTGCAACATCAACAAATGCATCAACAAAATATGCAACAACAACAAACGAATCAACAACCACAAATGATGATGAATTCAAACGGCCAAATGGTCATGGTAACAGGTGGACCCGCAACTACAACCACAACCACAATTACTCATACCCCAATCAATGGGAATACATCATCGTCACAAGGTAATCCATTTGACCAACAACAACCATTAGATGAAATGTTTGGTAAAAAGGTTAATAGTGATCCTGTATTCCCTGCATCAAGTTCATCATTTGAAAGTGGAAATAGCTTGGATAGGTCAGACGAAGAACAAAAAGAAGCATGGAGAAAGATTCAAGAAAAAAATATCCAAATTCAAAATGATAAGGAAATTGCAAGAAAGTTACAATTGGAAGAAGAGGAGATATTTAAAACAAGACCAAGAAGCAATACCGAACCTTCTCGTAGAACTACTTCAGCTCCTTCACTACCTCAACAACATCATCAACAACAACAACAACAACAACAACAACAATACCATTATTCATCATATGGTTCATCTTATGATTCAGCAAATAATCATGGTAACGGTATGCCAATAACACAACAACATATCATAAGTGGCCATCATCGTTCAAGTAGTGGTAGTAATATTTTAAGACGTTTAAGTGGTAGATCTAGAAGTAAATCTTATGACTATGATGATCCATTTGAAATTGCCCCAAGATCATTAAATAAAAGTGGTGGTTATGATGACTATGATAGTTTTATGAAAAAAAATAAACGTATTCCAGGTGGTGGCAGTAATTATCAACCAAAAATTAGTCAACAGGAGTATTATGATGATAGTAATAGTAATAATAATAATTATCAACAACAAAGACAACCATCATCTCAATCACAACAAATTGTTGTTCACGATAGTTATAATAACGACACCAACATAAATAAATCATATAATGAATGTGATCATTGCGGTAAGGATGTTGGGTTAGAATCAATGAGTTACCATAAAAATACTGAATGTATTCTTAGACAAGAAAGATGCTCTATGTGTAATAAATTGGTAAAACATATGCAAATGGGTGACCATCAACTACAATGTCAAACTAATACTTACACTTGTGGTGTTTGTGGAAGATTAGTTATGGGTAAAGAAATGCCAAATCATATGGCCTATGTTCATAATCAATAAAACAAAATAAATAAGTTAGAAAGATTTTAGTTATAAAATTTTTTAAATATCTTTTTTTTAACACAAATAAAACAACTTTCTCTCTTTTTTTTGGGAGCAACCTAAAAATTCAATTTAAAAATATTTTTTTTAATTTTTTTTTTTCTTTTTTTAATTTTTTTTTTTTAAATTATAATTTTTTAATTTTTTTTTTTTTTATAATTTTTTTTTTATTTTCAGCCATAATATTCTTTCATAAAAAAAATCTTCGTTATATATTAAGTTTAAAACAAATTTATTTTTTTAAAATAAATTAAAAAAACAAAAAAAAAAAAACACCTCTTGTAAATAATAGTAATATAATATTAATAATAAATCAAACAAATATATAAAATGAAACTCTTTGGAAAACCAAAATCAAAAAAATCCCCACAAGATTCAATTACCGACCTTAAAAATCTAGTGGATATGTTAGAAAAAAGGCAAACATTTTTACAAAGTAAAATAGAGACTTGTGAAGCAAATGCTAAGAAATTTGTTGCTTCTAAAAAAAAGAATGAGGCATTACGTTGTTTAAAACAAAGAAACTCTTTTCAAAATGAAATTAATAAATTAAATGGAACCTCTGATACATTAACTTCACAAGTAAGTCTATAAATAATTTATATATATATTTTTAAAACAATAGACTAATAATATTCAAAAATGAATAAAATAAAATAATAAAAAAAAAAAAAAGATTATTGCTTTAGAGAATGCAAAGATGAATATGGAGGTATTCAACGTAATGAATCAAGCTTCAAATTCATTAAGAGATTTACATGGTTCAATGACTCTCGATAAAGTAGATGATGTAATGGATGAAATTAAAGAGCAAATGGATATTCACGAAGAAATTTCAAATGCTATCAGTCAACCATTGAGTTCTCAAATGGAAGACGAAGACGAATTACTTAGAGAATTAGCTGAATACGAACAAGAAGAATTAGATGCTCAATTACTTAATATTAAAACACCTTCAAGAGAATTACCACAAGAGGTTCAACAAGTAAATTGTATGTTGTTTGTATTAACCCAATATTATAAAGTAAAAAGTATTAATATAATTTTTTTTTATTTATTATTAGTCCCAGCTACCTCAAAAACAGTTCCAAAGCTTTCAAAAGAAGAAGAAGAGATTAGAGCTTTGGAAGAATCTTTAGCAATGTAAATTAATTCAATAAAAATAATATTTAAAAAAAAAAAAAAAAAAAAAAAAAAAAAAAAAAAAAAAAAATATCACCACTATGTTAAAATTTTTTTATTCAACGCAACACTAAATAAAAAAATTAATAAAAAACAATTGTTTTTTTTTTTTTTTAAAACTATTAAAAAAAAGAAAAGTTTATTATTTTTCTATCCATAAATGGTGAATTTGAAAAACTATTTTTGGTTCTTTTTGTTATCATTACTAGTAATAACAGATTCTTCTTGTAAAACCTTCCAAAATGATAA
>CM069768.1:1795000-1835000 GCA_036169595.1 Dictyostelium firmibasis
TTACAGTTACAGCATTGAATCAAGTAATTAATAATACAATTGTAACAAGTAATATTACACCAACATGTACTGTCACTGCTGGTGCTACTGTTTGTAAGATTTTTGCAAACTCATTTATTTATCAACCAAGTCAAGTTTCAATCACTGATACCGTTTCAAATCAAGTATTAGCATGGGATCATCCAATTGTTTCATTACCAATTGTATTACCACAAACCATTAAAGAATACTATGGTATTCCAAATCATTATCAAGTAACTCATCCAAATGCAACCCAATGTGTCGTTGAATTTGAACAACAATATTATTCACCAGCTGATTTAGAACAATTCTTTAACAGTGTAGGTTTACCAACAAATGTTACTGTAAATGTCATTGGCTCAAATGACGAAACTAATCCAGGTGTTGAAGCATCATTAGATATTCAATATTTAATGGGTGTTGCTCCAAATGCTCAAACTACATTTTGGTCAATCTATGCAAATACTTCCGCTGAAATCGATGATATCCTTCAATGGGCTGTTGCTATTTCCACTCAACCAAATCCACCATTAGTTAATTCACTCTCCTATGGTATGACTGAAGGTAATGTTGACACTTATTTAGGTAATGGTTACATGGCAAGATCTGAGACCGAATTTGCTAAATTGGCCGCCAGAGGTTTAACTGTTGTAATTGCAAGTGGTGATAGTGGTGCTTACGATTTAGGTGGTCCACCAATGGGTGCTAATGGTTGTGAAAATGTAAACTAATTATTATTATTATTATTATTATTATTATTATTATTATTATTATTATTATTATTATTATTATTATTATTATTATTATTATTATTATTATTATTATTATTATTATTATTATTATTATTATTATTATTATTATTATTATTATTATTATTATTATTATTATTATTATTATTATTATTATTATTATTATTATTATTATTATTATTATTATTATTATTATTATTATTATTTATTTTATAATCTCCTACAAGTGTTGTTCATTTTATAAACTATTTACTAATTCTTTTTTCTTCATTTTTTTTTTTTTTTCACATAGATGAGAGGTGATTGGCCATCAAATTCTGAATATGTTTCAGCAGTTGGATCAATTTATTTCACTCCATATTCAGCACCAATTTGTTATGAATCTGTTGCAAGTGGTGGTGTAAATTGTCAATCACTTCCAATTGGAGAGGTTGGTGTCTCTCTTGACTATGGTACAATGTGGACATCCGGTGGTGGTTTTTCAAATTTCACAGATAGAGCTTACTATCAAAATGATTTCGTGACTGAATATTTGGAGAAATTACAAGAGTTGAATGTTTTACCACCATCAAATCTTTTCAATTCTCAAGGTAGAGCTTATCCAGATTTTTCAACAGTTGGTAAAAATTTATATGTTATCAATGGTGGTGAATGGTTATCTGTCGATGGTACATCTGCATCAGCACCAATTTTTGCTGGTATGGTCACTATTCTTAATGATATTAGATTAAATAAAGGTTTACCACAATTAGGTTTCCTTAATCCGTTATTCTATCAAATTGCAAGAACAAATCCAGAAGCTTTCTATGATGTCGTTGTTGGTAATAATCGTTGTGGTCTCTCTGATTCATCTCCAATTTGTTGCGAATCTGGTTATACCGCCACAACTGGTTTTGATACCGTCTCTGGTTTGGGTAGACCTGATATGTCTGTTTTAATGGAGATCATCGATCAATTTTAAAAAAAAATAAAAATAAAACGCTTTTTAAAAATAAAATTAATATATATAAATTCAAAATTTAATTTATTCATCAATCATTATTTTTTTTAGAGAGTATTCGAGTAATTTTAATTTTGTGAGAAGTAATATTTATAAAAATTATTTTATTCAACTATATATGCATCATTTTTTTTAAATTGATTTAATAAATTATAATATGTGATTGATTTATGCTTCACATTTGAATGAAACTGATGAGGAGCAATTTTAATTTCACAAACATTTAAAAGGTAATTTGATAATTCTAAGTGATCATTTTGTAAAGAGGCAAAAACCATTTCACGAAGTTGGAATTGATTAAAAACAGACATAGGGTCATTGATTTTTTTTGAAATTTTTCTTGAAAACAATGGTTTTAAACCATTTTCAATTAATGATTTAAACAATCTAATATCACCAAAATTTGCAGCTCCAATTAAACAACCGGCAAACCAATTGAAATCAAATTTACCATTTTCCTTTTTGTTCTTTTTTGTTTCATTTGAAAAATGTGAATCAATTTTTTCGTTTTTGATTTGTAAATTAACCTTGATGATATTAATCAATTCATCATAGCCATTAAAAGTATTATATGAAAAATTACCTGAAACTAAAAACCCAAGTTCAAAACCCCTAAAACTATGAAAATTTTTATTTTTATAGAAAAACCATCTTTTAAATAATAATCCACTATGCATTGTTAATGTTGAATATTCAGGTTTGGTTAATTTATGAGAAGCTATATATAAAAAGTCTGAATTAAAACCATATCGAGAAATAAGCCTAAAGAAAATACTAGAAATAAGGAATCCATTATGAGATATACAATCTTTTGAAAGTGGTGAGTCAATGAATGATCTTATTCCTTTTAATATCTGGTTTGGTGAATAGATTTCTGAATGTTCTAAAAAAGTAAATGATATTGGGATATTTGGTAATAATGATTTAAACTTTTCTACTAAATCCAATCTATTATTATAAACAAAATTTGTTATTGGTAATATTTTTTGTTCTTTTTTTAAGCAATTGTTATAAACAAATTCTAATGCTTTTGTTGATCTTATATAAAAGAATTCATTTAGTGTATATATATTTGACTCAATTATTAATTTTGGTTTATTTAATTGATTATATGCTAATTCTATTAATTCTAAATCGTCATACCATAACACTTGATTGAAGATAAGGTTTGAGTATTTTTTAAAAGACACTATAAAATCACAAGCTCTCTTTATAAATTCAATTTGATTATCTTTATTACTTTCAAATTGAAAAAGTATTGGTATTTTCCCAAACTTTGATACATCTTCGAACAAAATCTCTATGCTTCTAAATAATCCTTTACATCGTTCTAATTGTTCCTTAAATAATTTAAAATTACCAAACATAAATGAATACTTAAGCATTCGGTCAATATATATATTATTTAAAATGGTTAATTCCTCACCAACTAATAATTGATAGAATATAATTTGACCTCCATTTAAATAGTACATTCTAAGCAATGTCATAATTGAACTGTATTTTTTATTCTCTTCAACATCTTTAGAATTTCTTTTATTTAAGAAGAATTCTAATATCGTTTGATTTCTTTCTAATTTTGTTAATGATTTGATTGATTCATTAAGTTCTTCCGTATTTGAGAATATTGGTTTTAAAGTTTTCATTTCCTCTTCATCATCATCAGCATTAGTATCAGCATCATCGGCATCATCATCGGTATCATCGGTATCATCGGCATCATCGGCATCATCATCGGTATCATCGGCATGATCGGCATTATTATATTTTTCATCTTTATTGTTTTTATTTTTCTTTTCTTTTGGAGATGACGACGATGGGGTAATATTTAAATATAACATTGAAATACAAGAATTAATTAATTTTTTTAATGTTGAATCCTCTGTAATTGAATTTTCTCCATATAGCTTATTAAATCTGATATTTGTTATATTCAATGGCTCCATTTTAAATTTACCAATTAATAGGTTGATAAATTTTATACGTTCTGCAGAAAAAAGACGAAAATTAACACCGAATATTAATTTCCAAACTTCTTTATCTTTAAAAAAAGGTTGATTAAGTTTGTTATTATCTTGAGCAAAAAGATTCATCATATATTTAAATACTTTGTAACCAGATGCTTTAATTGACTCTTTAAGGTTATTATATGTTACTCTATAATAGTTATCTTCTACCAATGCTTTTAATGCACCAACACAGTCATTTTTAATTACATTATCTACAGTGTAATTAATATTAAATAATGATATCTTTGGGTAGAATTTAAAGAGATTCGAATAAAATTCTTTATCATCTTTTATAAATGTATATAGATTTGATAATGTTGGGTCGAAACCTGTTAAATATTGATTCCTATTTACTTTATCTTTTAATAATCCCATTTGATTACCATAAATAAATAAATCAACTTTAAAAACTTCATCATACTTCAATGCATAATCACCTGTATATATATGATTGAGAATTTTTTTTTTTAAAAATATATTTCTAAAGACCTTCCAAAATAATATTTCATTATGGTCCATCGGTAGCTTCTTGTTAGTTGTTAATGTTTGATCATTTTTATTTAAAGTTTTCGTCTTTGTTTTCGAGTTAATAATCGACTCTCTAATTCTTTCCAAAATTTCAGATTTTTTACCACCAACACTGACACCATATTTAGATTTTGCAACCTTAGTAATCTCTCTATAGGTTTTACTCTCTAATTCAATCATCTCTGTATCTTCATCCTGTTGTTGTTGTTGTTGTTGTTGTTGTTGTTGTTGTTGTTGTTGTTGTTGTTGTTGTTGTTGTTGTTGTTGTTGTTGTTGTTGTTGTTGTTGTTGTTGTTGTTGTTGTTGTTGTTTATTTAGGTTGCTATTGTTATCATTGATTTGTAGATTTAGTTTGTCGATAGTCGCTTCTTGTTTTGAAATTAATGTTTTTAACTGTTGAATCTCTTCTTTTAATTCTTTAATAATCGCTAATTCTTTTCTGTCTTTCATTTTATTTAACGATAATAAAATTGAAAAAAATACTATATAAACAAATATATTATTTATATTACTTATTTATTAGTTTAAATAACAATGAAAATCTAACTTTTTTTTTTTTTTTAAAAAAAAACTTTTTTTTTTACAGTAAAACTCATTTTTCTTTTAAAAATGATTTTTTTTTTTTAATAAAATCTGAAATAGAGAAAAAAAACAGAATCAAAAAACCAAATAAAACTTTTTTTTTTTTTTTTTTTATTGATCAAATACAATTTAAGTTTTAAAATAAATACAATTTTCTTTTTTTAACATCAAAATTTACACTTTAAAAAATCCATTGCTTGTTATTAAATTTTTTTTAAATATTTGGAGACATAATTAAAGAACCTATTGAAATGGCTGGATTTATTTTATGAGCATATTTCCAAATTTTATTTTGTAATAATTCAGGGCCACCAAATTCAATATCCAAGATTGGATATTGTCTAACATAAGGTGAAGGATATTGAACACCAGCCTCAATAGCATTACCAAGGTTTTCATAGTATTGAATATCTTTTTTAGAAGTTGCACCATCTTCATTGAAAATGATAGCTTTTGCTTCCTCATCCCAGGCTTTCCAATGAATATATGCATGTGAAAAAACAGCTTGATAAATGATATATATTGAACAATCTCTTAGATCTTGTATTGAATTAATTTCATTTTCATTTCTATCTTGATTTAAACTATGATCGGTTAAATCCTTTGAAACCAATTCAATTTCATTCCAATATTTTATAACTTCATCTTTATTCTCTGAAAACCATTCATCTACATATTCAGTAATTGCATTCCAAATTGCTTGATCAGCAATATCATAAACATGACCTTTTATTGTATCTTTTATTGGTGTTGGTTTCCATCTATAACTTACCTCTTTAAATTTCTTTTGTAACATTTGAATTTGACCTTCATAGGTGAATGCTGCAGCTTGAGTAACTACACCATCAATCATTGGTCTAACAACTAACCAATTATTAAATATTACTCCATCGAAATGAGGATAAAGTAATTGTTTTATTGGATTATTTACTATGTTTCTATAAAATGCCATATTAAACATTTCCACAATAAAATGCACACCAACATGTCCCCAATTTATATTATAATTAAATTCAACCATCATATATTTAACCTTTAATTCATTCCATTCTTTTGAACCATCTGCTTGTTGAACTATCATTAAATCATTATCATTAACAGTAAAATTACTATTATTATTATTATTATTATTATTATTATTATTCATTTGATAGGCAATTGATTTTATAACTAATTCACCATCATTTTCAAGTTTAAATCTACAAGATGTCTTTTTTGGAAACCAAATATCAGGTTTAATTTCATAATCTGATAAATCCAATTTGAGTTCATAATTCCATTCACCATAGTTATTTTCTTTACAACTATCAACTTTGATAAAGTCATTGTATGGCCTATTACATCCGTTTAATCTTCTAGAGGTGAAGAGTTGATCAGAGATAACAGCATTGTAAATTCCATTCTCTGCTGATCTAGTTTGGATATTTGGTGGTAACATTTCCATTGAATTCTTTTCACCACGTAATAACCAATATACTATAACAAATGCCACTATGATTTCATTGAATTCGTCGTGGTGTACAAAACTATCGGATGGCATTGCAAATTTTGGTATCTTTAAATCTGGATCAAACACTGGTAATCTATCCCAATATCTTAATCCAAACTTGTCAATTGGTTTTAAATTAACTTCAAATTCAATATTACCTATAACCTTATCTGTCATCATTTGTATAATTTCTTCTTTATATTTAACATTCTTTTCCTCCATTGAATTACCAATATATTCTTTATTAATATTAATACTAATTATTGATTCCACTGAATTAAATAAAATTTTATTTTCTTTAATAATTTTAATATTAATTGTAATTCCTTCATTTCCAATTTTTTCCATTAAACTAATAATTTTATTTTAAAAAAAAATATTTTAAAATTAAAATGAGAAAAAAAAAAAAAAAAAAAAAAAAAAAATACATACAATTCCATTTTTTGATCATCAATCCAACTTGAATTAAATGCTTTAATTCTTGATTCTGAAATTTGAGGTGTTGTATTTGATCCTTCAACTTGAACTTCAATATGAAAATTTAATGGTTCATTAAATATTGTTCTATTAACTTTTTTTTTTTAAAAAAAATTTATTAATTAATTTTTATTTTTTATTTTTTATTTTTTTTTTTTAAAAAAAAAAAAATTAAATAATAATTTTAAAACTATAATAAATAATATTACTTTTTATTGTTGCTATCATTGGCACTAAATTTATTTGGCCTGATTTTTTATTTGAATATAAATCTAATATTTCTTTTCTTGTGGCTTTTCTTGCTTGCTTGTCTGAAAAGCTAATAAGTGATAATAAAAAATCCCTTGAGACTTTATTAATTTTATTATTTATAAACTCCATTTTTACTTCCTTTCTTTCTTTTTTTTTTTTTTTTTTTTTTTGTTATGTGCGAATAATTGATTGAGTGTAGATATAATTTTTTTGATTTTTTTTTTTTTTTTAATTTTGGGTTTTTTTTATTTTAATTTTTTTTTTTTTCTTTTTTTTTTTTTCCTTTTTTTTTATTTTCCTTTTTTTTATTTTCACCCAAATTTATAATCTACAGTTGTAGAAAATGTTATACCTATTTTTATTTATAAATAAATAGCTTGTTTTGTGTAAATACTTTTCTTTATTGGTTTTCAAAATGGTTACCCCTTTTTTTTTAAAAAAATAATATTTTTTTTATTTTTTTTTTTTTTTTTTTAATTATTATTTTTTTAATTTTTATTTTAATTTTTTTTAATTAAAAAAAAAAAAAAAAAGTGTGTTTATGAGAAAAAAAAAAAGTTAAAAATTAAATTATTTTTAATCATTGTTTGAATCCATCAATAAAATTAATTCATTGTAAATGGATAATAATAATAGTAATAATAATAATAAAAATAAAGACAGTTTGAATGATATTGATAATTGGAATGAAATAGAGTTAACAAATTATAAGAAACAAGAATTGAATGATGAAAGCACCTCGAGTAATATTTATTTATTTGCAAGTAATGGAAACGTTGTGAACGGTAGTAGTATTGAAGATTCACCAGGTATTTCATCACCAACGAAACAACATCAAAATCAAAATATAATAATATCATCATCAGATGAAGAGATTGAAGATAAACCTCTACAAGATAGAGATAGTAATATTGGTGATAGTGATATTGATAGCGGTGGAGGGTCGATTTCAGATATAGAGAACACAGATTACTCAATATTAATACCTTTTGAAAACGATGATGTATCAAATAATGGTGTTAGTAGTAATAAATTTTCAATTAAAAAATTGAAATCATTTTTAGGACCTGCATTATTCATATCAGTAGGATACATGGATCCTGGTAATTGGGCAACTGATTTAGAGGGTGGTTCAAGATTTGGTTATCAATTAATGTGGGTTTTATTATTTTCAAATATTATGGCATTATTTTTACAAACTTTAGTGATAAAGTTAGCATTGGTAACAAAGAATGATTTAGCACAACAGTGTAGAAAAGAGTACAGTAAAGTTGTAAACATCTTCCTATGGTTGATATCAGAGTTGGCGATAATTTCAACTGATTTAGCTGAAGTTATTGGTACAGCCATTGGATTGAATATCCTGTTTGGCCTACCTTTGATTGCAGGTGTTGCAATCACTTCATTGGATACCCTATTGTTTTTAGCAATTCAAAGATGGGGTATTAGGAAATTAGAGTTCTTAATTCTATTACTACTATCAATGATAACAATGTGCTTTGTTATTGAACTTTTCCTTAGTAAACCAATAGCATCCGAGGTTTTCTCTGGATTTATACCAAGATTGAATGGTGAAAGTGTTATGGTTGCCACTGGTATCGTTGGTGCAACAACTATGCCTCATAATCTATTTTTACATGGCAGCGTAGTGAAATCAAGAAAGATTCAAAATAGTAGAAAATCAATTAAAGAGGCATACAAATATAATATCATCGATACGGTTTTAGCGTTGAATTGTGCTTTCTTTGTAAATATCGCCATATTAATGTTGGCTGCATCAGTGTTTTGGAAAGCAAATATTCAAGTCACTGAACTGTCAGAGGCTTATAGATTGTTATCGAAATTAATGGATGGAAAATTAGCCGCTATTTTATTTGGGTTAGGTTTATTTCTGGCTGGTCAATCATCAACTATTACAGGTACAATGGCGGGTCAAATCGTTATGGAAGGATTTATAAAGTTGAGAATTAAACCTTGGTTAAGAAGATTTATAACTCGTCTTTTGGCTATTGTACCCGCTTCTATAGTTATCATAGCTTTCGGTGATAAAGGTACCTATACACTTTTAATAATATCTCAAGTAATTTTAAGTCTTGGTTTACCATTTGCAGTTGTTCCTTTAATAATTTTCACAAGTTCAACAGATATAATGGGTGAATTTAAAAATAGACTACCAATCATTATAATCAACACTATAATTGCCCTCTTTATAATTGGCCTCAATTTCGCGACAGTTTTTCAATTAATCAATAATTTCCTTCATAATGATTCAATCATTTCAAAATCTTTAACAATCATCTTTTTAATTCCTTTATCAATTGCTTTATGTATATTATTATTATGGTTAATCATTTCAAAAATTAGTTTTTTTTCAAATTTATTATCAAAATTCTTTAATCATATAAATAAAAATAATATCTTAGGTATTCAGCAACAACAACAACAACAACAACAACAACAACAACAACAACAACAACAACAACAACAACAACAACAACAACAACAACAACAACAACAACAACAACAACAACAACAACAACAACAACAACAACAACAACAACAACAACAACAAACTCAGTAATTTTAAATAAAAAATATATTGGGCAATTAAGATTTTTTTTTTTTTTTTTTTGATGTGAAATAATAATTTATTATTTAATTTTAACAAGGATGTAATGTTAATTTTTTTTATAAAAAATTGATTTAATTGCAACCACATGAATTTCCTGTTGAAAATGATGGATTCATTGCAAGTGATGCATCAACCATAATAGTAACTGGGATTTGAGTGACCATACCAGTTCCTTGGTTTGCAACATTTCCAATTAATCCCATTGGGTTGGCACTACCACCACATTCACCACATGAAATTCTGTTATTACCGAATGAAATTGATGAATTTCTACCAGATCCAATTGATGAGGATGAGGATGATTTAATATTACCGATTTTAGAAATTGAAGCTTTTAAAATTAAAAAAAAAAAATTATTATTAGTTTTGGTTAGAAAAATAAATTTATTTGAAGTCTTTTAAAAAAAAAATAATAATACCAATGAGAGTCATTTTAATTTAAGTTTTTGTTTTTCTGATTTTTTTTTGATATTTAAAAAAAAAAAAAAAATTCTATTTATACATTTTTTCATCTTTTTAAAATAATTATTAAAAAAATAATAAAAATATATTTGTAGTTGGAGTAAAAAAAAAAATAGTAAAAAAATCAAAATAGTGGTAAAAATTAAGATTACCCCATTAATTAATTTATTATAATGTAATGTTTTAATCAATCAATCAATCAATAAAAAAAAAAAATAATAATTGATACCTAAACTATAATTTTTTTAATTTTTTTATTTTTTTTAATATTTTTTTTTTTTATTTCTTTTTTTCTTTATTAGAATAAATTAAATAATAATACTTTTTTTTGGTAAAATTGTAATTATTCATGGTTATGATAATATTAAAATAAAAAAAAAATTAAGAAATTATTTTAAAATTATAATTTTTATTTAATTTTTTAATTTTTAATTTTTTTTATTTTATTCGCAACCACATATATATATTGTTTCACCAGTTGCAGAAACAGCTGGATGATAAACAGCATGTTTTGTGTTATTTCCTGACAAACCACCCAATATATTACCCAATAAATTTCCTCCTAATAATCCAGATCCAGAGTTTATATCACATGTTATTTTATTTATTGAATATATTGATGAGCTATTTATATTTGATATTGATCCAACATTTGATATTTTTTTTGGGTTACCTATTTTTGTAATTGATCCTAATTGACAAAATTTTATAATAAATATAAAATTAATTTTTTGTTTTATTTTTTTTAGTTTAGATTTATAAATAATTACCAACTATTGTCATTTTTTATATTTAATTTTATTTATTTTTTTTCAAAATTTTATTATAAAAAACAAAACACCTAATTTTTTTTTATTGAATTTATTTTATACCAAAAAAAATAAAAAAAACAATTCTTTGAGAAATTATTTTAATTAAATTTTAAAATAAATTATTGTATTATTATGAAAAGATTTTCAAAAAAAAATAAAATTTTAAAACTTTGAAAATAAAACAGGTGGATAAAAGGTTACATCTATCAATAATTTAATTAATTATTTTTACAAATCCACAAAAGGAAATATAAATATAATTTACTTTCATTTTTATTCAATTTAAAAAAAATAAAAACAATTATTTCTTTTTTCAAACACTTTACCACTTTTGTAAAAAAAATTAATATTTTAACACTATTTTTCACACACACAATTTGGTATTATGAAATATTAAAAAAAATGAGGAATTTATATCAAATTTTTAAAATTTTAATCATTAATATTATATTTTCAATTATATTGAAAATTGAGATAAGTCAAACCATTTAGATAATAGAAACCAACATTATCTAAATATTTTGAATGTATTGTTATATTTATTAAAGGAAATTTTTGAATCTCTATTAGCCTAAACCACCTTATAATTTTACTAGTTCCAAAAAACCACCAGCATTTAAATCAAAATTTATTGAAACTAAACCACTAGAAATATAGTTATAATTAAATTTTAAATCTTTTGTAGTTTGTGAAATGGAAAAAACTGATGATTTTTTTGAAATTGATGCTTAAATTATTTATTTTTTTTATTTAAATTTATTAATTACTACATACTAATAATTGTCATTTTTAAAGTTTTTAAATTATATTAATTTCAATTATTTTGAATTAAATTAAAATGATTTTTAATATTTAAATTTAAATTTTTGTTGAATAATAAATTCAATATTTTTCCCAAAATAGAAAAAGAAAAATAAATGCCAAACATCTCGAATGATTTGATTGTTATTAATAAAAAAACTCATTGAAATATCTTGTAAATTGTTTATTAATTAATAAAATCAATTTATATAAAAAAAATTATTTACCTATTAGTTTCATAATTTTTTTTTTTTTTTAAAATATAATAATTTTTTTCTTCAAATAAAAATTGATAAATATTGTAAATTTTTGTAATAAATGATGAAAAAAGTAATGTTATAATTTTATTTTAATGTTAAATTATTAATTGTAATTTTTTTACAATTGTCTAGATGTAATTTTAATTACATCCGCATGAACCTCCATTCATTGGTACCATTGTTGATGAACCACCATTGTTTCCAGCTCCAACATTAATTCCAACATTTGCATTTGGACCACTACCACCTAAAACATTTCCTAATAAACCACCAAGAAGACCTTTGTTTCCACCTAAAACGTTTCCTAATAAACCACCAGATGAAGAACCTGAACTTCCTCCACATGAAATACTATTTGATCCAAATTTTGATGCAGCTGTAACAGTAGAAACTGAACCAGTTGTTGATTGTTTTGGGTTTGATAAAGTAATGATTGATGCTTTAACAAAAATAAAAATTAATAATTGAAACAGTTTTTTTTTTTTTTTTTTTTTTTTTTTTTTTTTTTTTTTTTAAAAAACCTACCAATGATTGTCATTTTTTTATTATTTGATTTTTAATTTAAGAATATTTAATGTTTTTGATTATCAAATGAAATAATTTTATTTTTCTTTTATACTTTTTTTTTAAAAAAAAAAAAAAAAAAAAAAAAAAAAAAAATTAAATTTGAACTGAATGCACAAACAAATGAAAATAATTAAAAAAAAGTACCAAAGATATGTAAATACCAGCAATTATAAAATTATTTTTTTAAACCATGAAAAAATAAAATTAAAAATACTATTTTAATCCAACCCCCTTTATAAAACAATTGTTGCTTTTTTATAAAAATATATTCTAAACACACACACAAACACATAAATTTGTAAAAAAATAATTATACATTTTAAAAAAATGTTGAGGATAATTTTAAAATTAATATTATCGAATTATTTTATTAATTGTTTAAATAATTTGAATTCGGTTGGTGATGGTTTAATATTAAAGTTATTTTTTAATACGAGTAATCTTGAGAAAATGAAATCAATGGAATCTTTATCTAACTTTGTAATTAAACTTTCATCTTTTAAATAATTTAAAACTTGAATTAAATTATCCAACATATTGGTGTAACTGGTTTTAATATCTTTATTATTGTTAGTAACATCATTACTATTGTTACTTTCTTGTTGTTGTTGTTGTTGTTGTTGTTGTTGTTGTTGTTGTTGTTGTTCTTGTTCTTGTTGCATAAATTTCATATGTTGATCTTGTTTAAATTTATTATCCAATAAATAACCATATATAATTAAATCTAGAGTTGGTTTATCGAATAAATCTTCACCTTTTCCATTACCAATAATATTATTATTATCTTTTATAAAAGAAATTAAACTACTAGAAGGATAATTATAATAAGCCATCGTATAGAGTAATACTGATTGATTCATTATTTTACTTTGTGCACCATTAACAGAGGTAGGTAACATTTTATAATATTTAATTGATTGATCGATTTTATTTAGTCTTGATAGACCAAATATTAATTGATTTAAAATAAATGTATTCAATTTAAATGACCATTTCTTTTTCAAAGTGTTTAATGATTGTAATGAACTTTCGATATCCTTGTTTATTATTAATTCGAAATAATTGATTGCTAAAAATGTTTGACTATTACCTTTGAATTCAATGTTTTTCTTTTGTTTCTTTTGGTTTGTTGCTGTTGTTGTTAAATAATTTTGAGAATTTAAACTTTCTTGATTAACAATTTTTCCTTGATAGGCTTGTAATTTTAATTTTGAGTTAAACATTTCTAAATCCAATACAACACCTTCATTCTCCATGAAATCCTCTATATTCTCGGCAAATTCAATATAACCATTTTTATAACAATGAATTAAAATCGATTTAAACATTTCAATATTTCTAACTGGTAAACTTTTTAATTCATCTTCTTCTGCCAATTTATCATAGAATACCTTATCTTCTTTTGATAAATTTTTGTTCTCCTTATTTTCTTCTTCTTCATTTTCTTCTTCATTTATTTTATTAATTTCATTTTCGTTTGATTCAATTTGTTGTGATTGTAATTCTGGTTGTGGTAAATTATTTTCTTTCTCTTTTAAATATAGTTCTTTTTTCTTTTTTATTCTTTCCATTTGAAATTCATTCATTTGTTTTTCATTAAATGAATTAAATTTAAAGGTTGAAAGGAATTCTGAAGTGACAGAAGAGACTGTTGCATCTGGTTGACGATTATAATATTCAAAAAAGTAAATGAAAACATCTGGATAAAAATCTTGAAAGAATGATTGCATGTTTGATGCTAACATTTCAGCAGAATGAATTTGATCCAATTCTAAGAAAACTCTAATCATTTCACTAAAATCTAAAGGGTCAATTTCGAAATTAAATTCTGAATTCTCTAAAAGTAGAAAGAATTTCCAAAGTTTTGATTTCTTTTTCATATATTCAAAAGTGTATCTATAAACTAAATTTCCTTGTATAAATTGATCTTGATAATAATCTCTTGCCATAGCAATGATTTCATAAAAGTTTTCTTCGTCTACAAATTTTTCAATATTCTCGATATCGATTTTTTTTAAAATTAAACAATCTAAATTATTATAAATCATTGGGTAATTAGATTTGAATAAATTATTTTTTAAATAAATTTGAAATGAATGTAAATGTAAATCAATTCTTTCTTTAAATGTCAAAGGTTCTTTTTGATCTTTAAATTTTTTAATCACTTTTTCTAATAGACTATTATTTTCAAATGATTTCTCAAATGGTTCAAATTTATTTCTACCAACCAATGATAGAGTTTGAGATTTTATTTTATTTAATGATCTTGTTCTTATTAAAGATTCTTGATATGATCTCCTTCTATTAAAAAGTTTTAAACGATATTGATTCTTTAAATCTACTTTTATCTTTTCTAAATATTCTTCCTTTATTAAATTAATTTTTTCTTTTCTTTTTTCTAATTTCTCTTTTTCTAATTCCTTTTCTTTATTCTCTTTTTCTTTTTCTAAAAATATATCATTCTTTAAATTATTTATACCAAATCCAAGTAATAAATCTTTGGTAGTTTTTTCTTGTTGTTGTTGTTGTTGTTGTTGTTGTTGTTTTTGTTGTTGTTGTTGTTGTTGTTGTTCTTGTTTTTTTAATTTTTCTTGTTTTTTTCTTTCAATTTCTTCCTCTTTAATTAATAGATTTTCAATATTTTTTTCGATCTCTCCCATTTTTTCTTTACTTTGTTTCAAAAAATTTGTTGATACTTGTTTCTTCAAATTTAACATTGAAGTTGAAAACTTTTTTTGTACATTATTTTTTGTTGAATATGACCTTATTGATAAAGGATTTATATTATTTGAATAATTTATTATAAAGGATCTTTTAAATAAATTATTCATTTTTTTTTTTTTTACGAATTCACAAAAATAAATAAATTAAAAATGAAAAAAATATACAAAAAAAAACTTTTTTTTTCAATATTTTTTTTTCATATTTTTTTTCTTTTTTTTTTTTTTTTACCATTAATGTGAATAAGTATCCAAAACTGAAAATAATGGGGTGTACCATTGCAAATCTATAAGGATTTTACAATAGATTTTAAGTCGGGGGGGGGGGGGTGAATAAAAGATAGATTTAAAAATTGGAATCAAAAGGAATATATATATTTACTATTTTTTTTTTTTTTTTTTTTTTTTTTTTTAAAAATAAAAAAAAAAAATTATAATAATAATAGGTGTGGTAAATAACAATTCAACTATTAATCAAATTAAAAAACTATAATTAAAAGAAATAAATTCAAAGTTTTTATTTTTAATTAATATTTAACTAATTAATAACAAATAGTTTTTTTTTTAATTAATAAATTAAATTTAGTATAAATTAAAAATAAAAATTTTATTTATCAACCAAATCAAAAAAAAAGTAAAATTAAAAATATAATATCTTTAAATAAATAAAAAAATGACAATCATTGGTATAGTATTAAAAAAATATATAGTTTAGTTTTAAAGATAAAAAATATTAATATATTAATATATTTTTTTTAAAAAAAAAAAAAAAAAAAAAAAAAAAAAAAAAGCATCAATCTCAAAAATCGGTAACATTAAATCATCATCTTCATCATCAATTGGATCAGGTAAAAGCTCAGCTGCTTCCTTTGGTAATAGTAGAATTGCTTGTGGTGAATGTGGAGGAAATGGATTATTAGGAAGTGTTGCCAATTCTGGTACTGGTATGGTTACTCAAATCCCAGTAAATCTTATATTGGATGTAAATGCAAATGCAAATCTCAATCCATCAATGTCTGCTGTACCATCAGGAAACTCATGTGGTTGTAATTAAAAAAATGAAAATTGCAACTTTATTAATATTTATCATTTCTTTAAAATTAATAATAAATCAACTATCCCCCTTTTTTTTTTTTTTTTTATGTTTACACATAAAACTTTTTTAGTTTTTTTCCATTTATTTAAATTTTTTTTTATTTTCCTTTTTTTCAAATTTTAATTCATAGAATATTTAAAAATTTTTATTTAATACTCAATATTATTTTTTTTTATTTTTTTTTTTGTAATTTTATTCAGAAAATAAAAAATTTACCAATCCCACCCACATTATCACTATCACTAAAATAATTTAACCCACACCTATTTACTAATTTTATTTTTTTTTTTATTTTCTCCCCATTTTTTATTTTTAGTATATTTTTTACTACCACCAATTTTTTATTACCATTTTTATAAATGGTGATGAAAAGTATTAGAAAATTAGCAATTACACCAAAACTTTGAAAAAAAACAATTAAGATAATTAAACTATTATATTATTTTTAATATGAATCGGATTTTAATAAATATATTGTTTTTTTTTTTTTTTTTTTTTTTTTTTTAGTATAAAAGAATTTAATTTATTTTCATTTTTATTTCATCCAATCAAAAAATATTAATAGTACTACTAATACATTTTATAAAATTATCTTTGTAACTTTTAAAAAAAAAATGACAATCTTTGGTAAATATTAAAAAAAAATTATTTAGTTTTTTTAAAAATAAAAATTTCTTATTTAAATAAATATAAAAAAAAAAATCAAGCTTCAATCTGTAAATTAGGTAACACTAAATCAACTTCATCATCAATTGGATCAAGTAAAAGTACTGCTGCTTCATTTGGTTCCAATTCAGTAGCCTGTGGTGAATGTGGAACTGGAAGTCCATCTGGATTGGGGCCAAGAACTGGTGTTGTTAAAGCTGATATTGGTGCTAATGTTGATACCAATGGGTTATTAGGTTCAATTGGTAAAACTGTAAATGGTGTATTAGTCATTCCAGGTGGTTGTGGATGTGAATAAAAAAAAAAAAAACAATATTGAAATAAAAAAAAAAATAAAAATTTTTTTGTTAATTATTATAATTTTTTTTCATATAATTTGTTTATAAAATTTTATAGAATTAATTTATTAAATTTTCGTAACATTTCTAGTTAATGAAGTTTGAATTAAATAACGATTTATAAAAAGTTTATCTTCATTTGTAAAGGTTTCTTTTTGTTGGAAAGGGATGAAAGATTTGACAAGATTTTCAACCAAAGGGTATTTTTTTGGAATATCTGGATTAGTTTCCACCGAAATTTTAAAAGCATTTTTAATCAATGCAACGGAGCTGTGATCATTGATAAAACATCTTCTAAGAATTAGACTTGCAAATCTTAGTAGTTTTTCTGGACTATCTTTATATGCCAACAAGATAAGGTGAATTAATTCGGCAGGTAACTCAACAAAGGTGAATGATCCCTTTATAATTCTTCTAACTATATCGGGATGTCCCTCTTCGATTAAACATTTAAAGATTGCTGGGTATATTGCTTTTTTGTGGATTCTATTTCTTTCGGCCTCACCCAACAAAGTTAACCAATGATCTAAATTAGAAATTGGTGGTACTGGAAAATATTTTGCATAGATTCTAACAGCCAATCGAATATGGTGTGATTTTAAGAAAACATTTGGAATGGAGAGAATGTTCTTTATTAGTCTATAGGCTTCTTTGACATCACCCTTTTTTAAACACATTGAAGCGGTTACCAAATTTATGAGATTTGGTGGTGTCATTGCATTGACAGTTTTCAAATAATTTGAAATCGATACCAATAGATCGGTTTCAGATTCATTTTCGATGACTTTCTCCAAATATAGATACAAGGTGTTCACATCAATAGAGAGAGATTTAGTTTCAAACATTGAAACCAATAATCTAGTTGCATAATCCATCATATTTGTATTTAATAAACCCAATAAGAAGCCATTTCTAACATGTTCATTACTTGCAAATTTGATATTCTCTTCGCTATCTAAATAACCTATAAGTTTTCTAAGAGAATTTGATTTTCCTAATGTAGTTGCATAGGCGATTTTATAATGATCTTCTAACACTAAAGCTGGTACATTTGATATAAACAATTCAAATTCATCGGCTTTATAAAGTTTAAACATTTTTTCAACCACTTTTAGAACGACTTCAAAGGGTGGTACTATACCTCCATTCTCCATTACTAACTTGTACAATGTTTGAATTTGACTAGCATTGAAAGAATTCAATGAAATATCCAATACATTCAAATAGAAAGATTTTGGTATGAAATAATTGCTATGTTCATTTTGTTTTAGTACACAATCTCTGAAAAATTCGAATGATTTATCGTATTGGTGTGAATTATAAAGTTTAAAGAATTTATAAATCATCTCCTCTGTACCTTTGTTTATGACATACTCTTCAAACTCTCGAACTGATTTGGCTTTTTTGTTTTTATAGTACTTGGCGAAATACTCAAAGATGGGTGATTCTGGTGATGTTACACTATGAATCTTATCGTTCATCTCTTTCTTCCAATATGTCCATTCCAAATGCTCCATTCTAAACATATGATAGGAAAGAAAGTTTGAAAATGTATCTCTTGTTGGTGAAATATTGAATTCTTCCATCTTTAATCGATACCATCTCTCGGCGTCTTTATAGTAATCATCTAATAAACAATTTTGTATAATAAGATCTGTCGCTTGTTCTCTAAATGTTATATTTTGATTTAAAAGGTAGTTATAATATTCTTGATACATTTTTTTATAATTTTTATTTATTGGTTGACCAGTTATTGTTGATATTGATGTTGATGTTGGTATTGTTGCTGTTTCTGTTTCTGTTTCTATTTTTGTTGCTGTTTCTGTTTCTGTTTCTGTTTCTGTTTCTGTTTCTGTTGCTGATTTTGTTGAATTACTTTGGCCCCTAATAATTTCTAAATAATAAATGATTGTACCAACAATCCAAGGCGTACAAATCTTTCTATTAGCACTACAATGAGCTATAATGTCATCAAAATGTTCATAATGTTTAACGTCTAAGAAAAATTTAAATATTTGTGAAGCCATCTTTGCGGTTAATTGGAAATTTAAATCTGAGGAAACTTTATACCAATAGAGGCATTCCTCTAAATTTTTATCTTTTAAAGATAAATAAATAAGATCCCTAATGTTTGAATTGTCTGGTACATAATGTTTAATCATTCTATTGTAGATTTTAATAACACCAGGTCTATTGGTATTTGCAGAGTTTACACTTATTAAAAGATTGTAGAATTGTTTTGTGATGGTTTTATTTTCCTCGAAATAGTCCAAAATATCATCCATCTTATCCATCAATGGGATGAGATGTGGTGATATGCTACCTAAAAACTTTATACTTCTAAACCAATGTGGATTTTTATCGGATACATTCTTCAATACATCTACTGCTTTATCTTGCATACCACTATTGATGAATAGTATAATCAATGTTAATGTAGTGTTAATATACACACTTTTACCAGCGGATTCAAGTTTCTCCAATAATGGTAACGCAGATTCAATGTCACGATGATTCTTTAGGTAAGCTATTGCCATTTCATTCATCAATTGAACTGGTACACCCAAGTCTTTGTCTGTCTCTATTCTTTGCTTCAATGTTTTGAGAACTGATGCATCTCTTTCAAAATTTTTTAAAATAGCTAAATAGGTTTGTTCTGGTAGACTACTACCCATTGAAAACAATAAATCAACTAGTTTCTTTGCTTCATCAATCATACCCATCTCTGTATAGAAAAACAAGGTCATATTGATCATATAAATATTTTGAGTTATATCCATCTTATTAATATAACTTAAAACATTTAAAAACTCTAATGATTTTAACTTTCTAAATTTTAATATAAATACTTCAATTATAGTTATCTCTTTAGTCTTTATTACATTTGAACACCATTCGAATAAATGTTTAACAAATTCTTCATCTTGTGATTGTATTATCATTTCTTTAATTCTTTTATAATTTTATATCATATATTTATATAATGTTAATAATTATTATAAGATGAGTATATAAAATAATTGATGAATAAATAAAGAATATTGAATAATTTACTTTAAAACATTAATTTCACCAGATTTATCGATTAATTTCCTATTACAGATATGATAAACTTCAATTTGATCAGGTTTTGCATGTAAAAACTTCGAACTTTCAATTTTTTTATTTTTGAATAAAACTTTTTCTCTTTGGCTAAAATATTGTGATGGTGAATCTTTAATTACTATTTTTTGTGCACCTTCAAATTGATCATTTCCAGATCCTGTTAGTAATGACTCTGATTCTATTGTTTGTGTTGATTGTTCAATCGCTATTTTACTTGAACAAAATCTCTTTATAACTATATTAGATCCTGTTACTTTTATTGGCTGATGACCAGTTATTATATTATTGAATGCATAATGTTTAATAAAACCTTTTGAACAATTCTTTATTAAACCATTCATTATTATTATTTTATTATTATTATTATTATTTTTATTATTATTATTTGGTTACTTTATTTAAATAATTGTTTCAAATAAAAAATAAAATAAAATAAAAGGATAATACTAAATGGCTGTGAAAAAGTTAAATAAAAAAATCTTTTTTTTTTTTAATATTTTTTTTTTTTTTTAAAAATTCGTTTTTTTAAAAAAAAAAAAAATTAAAAAAAAAAAAAAAAGAAAAATTAGATTTGTGAATGTTTTAATTTTGTTTTTTTTGGTTTAAATATGTTTTTTTTTTTTTAATTTTATTATCTTTTAATTGTTTATTTTAACCAAATCTAAGTAAAACTTGTTTTTGTTTACCACCTTTTTTAATGTATTGATCATCTTTTGGAGATTCTTTTGGTGGTGCAATGGTTTTCTCTTTTGGAATAAAATTCTCTTGTCTTGGAAGTGAAGGGAAATCTTCAGTATTGTTTGTAGGAACTTTATTAATTCTTAATGATGAAGGTACTGAGGAAAATGAGGAGGAGGATGAAGATGATGATGACGATGAAATATTTACTTTTGCTAAAGTTGAAGCTAAACTTGGTTTGTGTGAACCACTTTCAACTTGAACCTTTGAAAAGTTATTTGCGCTAGTATAACTATCACCACCCAATCTTGATGTTAACGATGGGAAGGATTTATCATCGTCATCAGAGTCTGAATCACCAGATCTTGGTACATATCTTGTTGGGGTAAATCTGAATGCCATTGATGAAGCAGGGTTGTCATGGTGGTGTTTAATCTTTGATGCCGCTGAATTTGTGGTGGTTGTGGTATTATTGCTGCTGCCACTACTGCCACCATAATTACTAAAATTATTTAAATAACCTGGATAACTAATAATACCATCGGATGGTCTATTCTTTACCAAAGTTAAATTTGAAGAGGAACCAGTCGACCAAAAGTTTGAAGTGTTTGGAGTGTTTTTAGTTTTTTTGTTTGAGCCAATTGCACCATTGAGTGATGGATATTGATCTTCAACCACTTTCATATAGGAGTGAATTTGTAACAATGCCTCTCTTTTTGCTTGATTTGGTAAAAGGGCGATTAATTCATCAAAGATATCATTTGCTTTGGTACCAAATAAACCTAAAAACTTGGTATAGTAAGCATTTGGTTCCAATTTATCATTTTTAAAATCAACTGACAATGACTTAAAAGTTTGATATTTCTTATCGTTGTTTAAAATCTCTTGAATCTTTGCTACCAATTTCTTGTTTCTTTCATCAACTTCAGCTTGGGTTATCTCTTTCTCTTTTTCTTTATGAAAATCTGGATCAAATGTTAATGGTGCTGGTGCATTTAAATTTCTAGAGTTTAATCTATTGTTTGATGTAGTAGTGGTTGTATTTGTAGTTGTATTTGTTGGGAAATTATTTCTTGGTATGTTACTAATTTGTTGACCGTTTAAATTTGTATTGAAAGCATCTTGTGATGGAATTATTGGGTTCAAACCACCGTTTGAAGAACTATGAGAGGGTCTATCGAATGAAATGTTAACTTGGGTGGCATTACGTTTTTGGAATTTTGACATTTTGCTTGTATCTAAATGTGTGGAGATCTCATGTGATTTCAAAGCGAATTCATCGGCAAAAACAATGAATTTCTTCTCCAAACAATCTGGATGCATACATGGAAAATGTTCATCGTTGAAATGATGTCGAATCTTTGGAAAGTCACTGAAATATTGATAGAGTGTTCCTTTACTCTCACAAACAAAACAAGAGAAATGCATCTTGTTCAAATGATCATATAATTGATCGTTGCCATAATAGTATTTGTTACAGAATTTACAAGCTGGATGACCCTTCTTCTTACCGACTATTGTAATACCAGCACCACCATCCCATTCAGACATATGAATGGGTAATTTTTTTGGATCGTATAGATTATGTTCTGCAAGGAAAACTTTTCGGTCAGCTAAACAAATTTGACAAAACATTAAGGCGTGTTCAGTGGTTAAATGTACTTCCAACTTTTTGATGGATGGTAAATGTTGATTACAAACTTGACAAATCGGTTCCCAAAGTCTTGCTAGTGATTTCTCAAATTCAGCGTCAGTGCAATATGCATTTAATCTACCATTGAATGCTAATTTGGATTTATCATAATCTTCAAACTTTTTCTCCTTATCTTTGGTGATAATGATACTCTTTGACTCTGTTTTACAAATACAACATTTCATTTCCTTGTAGAGTTCTCTCTGTCTAAGAAGACAAAATGAACAAACTTCTGTATGCTCACAAACACCTTTTCCATAGAAAACAATTGGGTCACAACATATTATACAATTATCTGTTATTGGTGGTACTGATTCAAATCTTTTCACATTTAATAATGTTGAAAAGCTTTTATCACTATAATATTCTAAAACTTTTGTTGGTATTACTAATTGATTATTTGTCGTTGTAGTAGTAGTTGTTGTTGTTGTTGTATTTTGCTTTTTATTATTATGATTATGTCCGTGACCATGTCCATGACCATGATTATGATTATGATTATGTCCATGGCCATGATTATGATTATGATTATGTCCATGACCATGGCCATGACCATGACCATGTCCTCCTCTATGTGGTTTTTTTTCACTAGATTCATTTGATCCTGGTTCATTATTATTATTATTATTACTATTATTATTATTATTATTATTATTATTATTATTATTATTATTATTATTATTATTATTATTATTATTATTATTATTATTATTATTATTATTATTATTATTTTTATTTTCAAGATTTGATGCTTTTGGTTTTGAATTTCTGTGATTTTGTGGTTTTGGTGGTGCTTTCACACCATCTGCATTTTCGCCATTTTCAGATTTTGGCTGTTTTTGTTGTTTTGGTTTATCTGTTTTTGGTTTATCAGTTCTTGGTTTTTGTTGTTGTTGTTTTTGTTGTTGTTGTTGTTGTTGTTGTTGTGGTGGTTTGTTATCACCAGTAGAAGTTGTAGAAGTTGTAGAAGTTGATTCCATGATAAATTTATATGTAAATGCTTGTTATTACTTGTTTTTTTTTTTTTTTTTTTGAAAACTTTTAGAAAATTGGTGATACTAATTAATAGTACTCTTTTACTTTATTTTTTTTTTTGAAGATGTGAAAAAAAAAAAAAAAAAATGAAAAAAAAAAGATTTTTTTATAAATTTTTTTTTTTTTTTTTTTTTTTTTTGGTTTTTTTATTTTTTTGTTTTTTTTATTTTATTTTTTTGGTTTTATTTCCTATTTTTTTTTTTTTTATTTTTTTCTCAGTTTAATCATATGAGGTAAAAAAAAACATTTTATCAAAAATATATTGGAATTATTACAATTTAATATTTTTATAATAATAAAAAAAATAAAAAAAACTTTCACACAAAAAATTTAATAAATTTATTTAATTTTTAAAAATAGTAAAAAAAAACTGATCAGTTTTTATAAATATTATTTTTTTATTTTTTCAAATTTTTATATTTGTTTTGGCTTTTCTTTGGATCCTATCAATTCGTTCATTAATTTTTCAACTGAATCATCATATTCACATTCAAAATAATTTATTCCTTCAACAGTTAAATTCCATTTTTTTATAAAATCTTCTGAACACCAATCTTTTCTATTTTCAATACTTTTTTTTTTTTTTTTTTTTTAATTTTTATTTTTCTTTTAGTTTTTATTATTACTATTTTTTTTTTTTTTTTTTTTAATTTTTATTTTTATTTTTATTTTTATTTTTATTTTTATTTTTATACTTACGTAAATGGTATTTTAAATTCACCAATAAAATCTAATTTTGAAATTTGTTTACATAAAATGAAAATATAACGATGTAAACCTGTACCTATTAATGGTAAAGGTTGAATATATTTTACAAGTTCATCACCTTTGGAAATATTATTACCCTTTATATTGATTGTTATCCATTGTTTAAGTTCACCCTCTAATCTATTGATTTTTGATGGTTCATCAACTGAAACTAAAATTAATGTAAAGTATTGGTTTTCTTCACTATTGTCCTCTTTTAGTAAATATTCAATCGTAGGTTTTTCATGTATTGCAATTGGCATTAATTTGTCTCCCATATCTATAAAACGAATTCCATATTTCACTTTTAATTGCCTATTTGGTATTGTCTTTATAATGTTTGGTATTATTTCATTTGTTTTTAATTTTTCAATCTCTTCTTTTAATGATAAATCCATACTTAATTATTTATTTATTTATTTATTTATTTATTTATTTATTTATTTATTTATTTATTTATTTATTTAGTTTTGTTTTTATTAAAATTCACCCAAATTTTAATTCGAACAAAAACTTTTTTTTTTTCTTTTTTCTTTTTTCTTTTTTTTTTTTTTTGTTGTTTTTATTTATTTTTATATTTTTTTTTTTAATTTTTTTAAATTAATCATATTGTGTTATAAACCACAAAAAAAAAATAAAAAAAAAAAATAAAAAAAAAATAAAAAAAAAAAAAAAACAAAAAAAAGGAAATTTGTAATTATTATAATTTTAATTTTTTTATTTTTATTTGTATGTTAAATTTTTTTTTTAATTTTTTTTATTTATTTTTTATATTTGTTATTTTCTTATTAAACAAATAAAAAGTTTTTAAAATGGAAAAATTTATTAAAGAAATTAATGGAGTTGTTTATGAAAAAAATAGTATAGAATATGAAAATTCACTTTTGGAACGATGGAATATTGATGTTCTCTCAATTAAAAAGCCAGAAGTGATAGTTTTACCTAAAGATGAAAATGATATCATAAATTCAATAAAATATTGTAAAGAAAATAATATTGAGATAGGAATTAAAAGTGGTGGACATGGATTTCATAGTGTAATTCTTTTTTTAATAACAAAAAAAAAAAAAAAAAAATTAATTATTAAAATAATTTCTAATATTTTTATTTTTATTTTTATTATTTATTTTATTTATTAAAAAAAATTAAGAATTGTAAAGGATTACTTTTAGATTTAAAACTATTAAAAGGTATAAAATATAATGAAAATGAAGAAACTGTTACAATTGAATCAGGTTGTACATTGGGTGAAATGGATAAATTGAATCAAAAAAATGGATATGTTATTCCGTCTGGTATAGTTTCAGATACTGGTGTTTGTGGATTAACATTGGGTGGTGGTCTTGGTTATTTAACTAGAAGTTATGGTTTAACATGTGATTCATTATTACAAGTTAAATTAATAACATGTAATGGTGATATTAAAATAGTTAATAAAGATACAGATTCACAACTACTATGGGCTTTAAAAGGTGCAGGATCAAATTTTGGAGTTGTAACAGAGATGAAATTTAAATTAAATAAATTAAATAAAATTTATTTTTCAAATCATTCAATTGAAACCAATGAAAATAATGGTATTGAAAAAATTGAAAAACTTATTGAATTCATAAAGAATAATCAAAAAATTAAAGAATTTTCAGTTACAATTGCAATAAACTCAACAGAATTATTATTATTTTCAGTTTATAATGGAGATAGTGGAAAATCATTTTTAAATGATATGAATAAAATAATTTTTAATGAAGATCATATAGATTTTCAACCAATCGATTATACTACTTTACAATCATGTCTTGATAATGCATTACCACGTGGCAAAAGATATTATAAAAGAGGAATTTTCATTAAAGATGAATTAGAAGTTTATCATGTAAAAAATATTATTCAATCATTTAAAAATCATCCAGATGAAAAAAATTTAAGTTTTACAATAAATCAATTAGGTGGAGAATTTAGTAAAAATGATAATTCATCATTTTCATTTAGAGAATCACTTTATCATATTGCAGTAGTAACAAAATTATCAAATGAAAATGAAAATGAAAATCAACAAAAAGAAAATAATCATCACAATGATAAACTAAAAAACCAAGTTTATGATTGGACAACTAAAACTTTAGAATTATTTTCAAGTTCAAGAATTGGATATTATTCAAATATTAATGATTCAAATTTATCAACTAATAATTATTATGGTGAAAATAGTAAAAAATTAAAAGATTTAAAATTAAAATATGATCCAAATAATTTTTTTAATAATAATCCAAATATAAATTAAATTTTTAAAAAAAATAAATAAAAATAATTCTTTTTTTTTTTTAATTTTAAATAATTTTACATTTTTTTTTATTTTTATTTTTTATTTATTTATATATACAGTTTTTTTATTAAATTAAATAATTATTTTAATTTAATTTTTAAATATTATATTTTATATTTTTATATTTTATATTTGTTTTTTTTTTTTTTAATTTAACAATTCCATAATGGACGACTATAACTAAAAACTGAATATGGATTAATTGTAACTTTATTTGATGAAAACTCTATATTATTTTCATTTTCATTATATATTTTATTATTTAATGAGTTTGATGAGTTTGTTAAATTAATAATTGATTCTATTTTTTTATATAAAAAAAAAAAAAAAAATTTTAATTAATATTAATACTTTTTATTTTTATAAATATAAATTTTATATTTATACATACTGAATAACATTTTTAAAAAGGGTGATTAAAAGTGGAGGGGGGTGGTAAATATATATTTATATTTTTAGTAAAAACTTTTTTTTTTTTTTTTTTTAATTAATAAAAATTAATAAATTAATAAATAAATGATATTAAAAAACTATTTTAAAAGTTTTATTGATGATTTTTATTTTTATTTTTTGTGTGAAATGATGATTAACTGTTTTTTTTTTCATTACTATTTATATTTCCCCATTTATTAATATCCTAAATTTAGGTAAAAAATGATGTTATTTTGCTATTCTCAATGCATTCTTTGAAATTATTGATTTTTTTAAATAATTATATATTATTTTGTAACTACATGTTGATGCAAACAAATTTAATTCAAAATTAAATAAATTTTAAATGGCTTTAAAAAGTATTTGAGATTTTTTTTAAATATGGATTTAAAATTTTAATGTTTTCGGAACCGGTTTGATCATTTTATTGACTGTTTTTAAAATTGGTATGTACACAAGTAAAAATATCATTATTTCTTTAATAAATATTAATATTGTGAGTTATTTTTATATGATTTACTTGTTAAAAAAATCAAATTTTAAATAAATAAATTAAAATTTGATTTTTTGTTTTAACACACAAGTAAAGATTTAAAAAATTAAATTTTTTTTGTGTGTTGATTTTTTTTTTTTTTTTTTCATTAAATTTTAATTAATAATAAAATATTAATAATAAATGAAAATTTAAAAAAAAAAAAAAAATAAAAAGGTATTTAAAATTGTGTCATTGAATTTTTACAAATTTTGAATTGAATGTTGACGAAATTATGCTTGTTTTAAAATTTTATATGGAAATCAAAAAAAAAAAAAAATTATTGTTGACATCATATCTATTATGGAGTAAGTTATTACTGGCGATGTTATTATTTTTTAAAAAAAAAACAATTTATTATATCGTCAACATTATCAATTTATTTTAGATTCTCACAATTTCATTATATGGTCTCACAAATTAATTAATATTTAAATTGATGTTAATAATTTGGTTATAACCACAAGAAAAATTTAAATAAAACCATTATTTTTTTAAAATAAATTTTAATGTTGATGGTGATATACAATGATTTTACATTTTTAAAATTGGAATTGTTGATGTTTTCAAATAAAAAAATTTATTAATTATATGACAACATTATAATTTTACTATTGATTGAGGTAATATTAACTATAACATCATGAAAAATTTGTAAAACTATTCAATTTTTTACATTTTTTTTTTTTTTTGATGATATCACTTTTTTAAAAACGATCTCTATAATTGAGGGGAAATAATAGAAGACTGATTTTTTTTGTAAAGTCTCTCATTTATGATGCAATCATTAAATATCATCATTTTTCTATCACTTTAATAAAAAAAAAAAAATTTAAATTACCGATTTTATTTTTAAATAAATGACGCTATTAATGAAGATAAGAATTGTTTTTTTTATTTAAAAAATAAATTACCAATGATTAATTGATAATCAATGATTTTATAGATTGGTTTAATCCTCTATTATAATTTCATTTTCAATTTACTAACAAATAATTTATTTTTTTTACATATATTTAATTAAAAATTTTATTAATTATTTTTTTTTCTTTTTTTTTTATTTCTTTTTTTTTTTCAAACCCAACCATTTATTTTTTTATTAACTTTTTTTTTAAATTTCATAACTCACTTTTCTAATTTTAAATAAACAACAATCAAAAATTAATTTATATTAATTATTTTCTTTTACTTTTATTAATTAATATTTTTTTGAAATTCCTATTTCTTGTTTCTCAAATTTAAATAAACAAAAATCGATAAATGTAAAAAAAATTTTAAAAAAACTAAATTTATAAATAATTTAAAAAAAAATTTTGGAATGGTTTTATTACTTTAACTAATAAATAAATATTTCAATTATAAAAATAATCAATTAATAAAATTATCCAGTTTTTTTAATTAAATATTAAATAATAAAAAATCATTAATGAATTTTAATAAAAAAAAAAACAAATTATAATTTATAATAGATAAAAAAAAAAAGAAATATTTTTATTCATCAATTAATATATTAATTACAATGATTAAAAAAAAAAAACTAAAAACTATATATTTTAAAGTTCTTTTTATAGGTATAATTTCTATTCAACTTTTTAATCTCATTTTTTTTATAAATAAAACTTGATTGTGATAATATCAAAATCAATTTTTTTTCTCTTCTTTAACCAATAAAAAAACTGATTACACCATAAATTTAAAAATAAATAATAATATATATATTATAAACTTGTGATATTATCATTAAAACCGAATACTTTCCTTGTTGTTTTTTGTGTGTGAAAGAAAGTGTGGTTATTTACTTTTTTTTTTTTGATTAAAAAAAAAAAAATCAAATTTAATTTAAAATTAAATAAAATTAAATTATTTAGATATGTTGTCAACACCCAAATTACAAATTAACAAATGAAATCAAAGAGGTATAATAATTGTTATTTCGAAAATCCAACCAACATAAATATAAATAGAGAAATTATTTTTTTATATTAATCATTAAATTCAAAACAATTAAAACAATAAAAACAATTAAAAAAAAACCATAGTTTTTTTTCTAAAATTATTTATTAAAAAAAAAAAAATCTTATTTATTTAAAAAAATCCTATTTACTTCATTGAATTTTTCAATTATTTATTTTTTAAAAAAAATGTTATTCAGTATGTATTTTTTTTTTTATTTTCCCAAAAAAAAATTAAAAAAAAATGTATAAAAAAAATAATATTAATTAAATCTAAATTTTTTTTTTTTTTTCTTTTTTTTCAATCTTCAGAATCATTAAATCAATTATTTAACTCATCATCATCAATGAAATCATCAATTGTAAATTCTTCATTATCAACTTCAAATATTTCTTTTGATTTAAATACAATTCAAGGTACTAATAAATACTATAATAGTATTTTTACTCGTCCACAAATGTATCAATGTTAAAGTTGTGCATTTGATTATGTTTAAAAAAAAAAAAAAAAAAAAAATTTATTTATAAAAAGAATACCATGACACTTTGTGGTGAATAATCAAATTTTTTGGTATCTCTAAATTAGTTTTTATTTTATATGACTTGTAATATAAACAATAAAATAAAAAACACTTGGTCGACTAATATTCACACGAATATTCAAATAGAAATATAAACAATAAAACAGATGTAGTTTTTTTTTTCAAACTTTTTTTTTTTTTTTTTTTTTTTTTTAAAACATTTTTTTTTTCATTTATTCTATACTATTACTTTTATTTAAAAACCTAAACCTGTTAACCAAACTAAAATTGTTTTTGAGTGATTACCTTTGATACGAACTGATGTATCATTTCTGATAACTGTTGATTCTCCAAAAATCTTTTCAAGTTCACTAACTAAAACCTGTAGTAGTTTTATATGAGTAATGGTGATGGTAGTGATGATGGTAGTGATGATGGTAGTGATGATGGTAGTGATGATGGTAGTGATGATGGTAGTGATGATGGTAGTGATGATGGTAGTGATGATGGTAGTGATGATGGTAGTGATGATGGTAGTGATGATGGTAGTGATGATGGTAGTGGTGATGGTAGTGGTGATGGTAGTAGAGGTATTGTTAACAACATTATATGATTAATCATTAAAAATCAATTGAAATAGTTTGAAAAACTTACATCTGTATCACCTTTAAAATTTTTTAAAATTGTATATTGAACACTATGACCTCTTAAGATATCTGAATAAATTGGTAATTTACCATTTGGTGTTCTATTTACAATGAATGGGATTTCTGGATATTTAAGTTCCTTTGATTTTGGACCATATAATACTTGTGATGAAACTGGATCAATTGGGAATTTTAATGGACTTGTTACATCAATTTTGAATATTTTATCTGGTCTTGGTTCTGGTTTTATACTATTTGTATCTCTGAATGATTTTAAAAGTCTATGTTGTGCTACTCCAGTTGGATTTGCTATATTTGTTTGTTTTATTGAGTTCATTAATGGAATTGCATTTCTAAACATCTTTATTTTTTTAATCTAACTATATTATTTCCCCAAATAATAATCATAAAAAAAAAATAAAAAAAAAAAATTAAAAAAAATTAAAAAAAATAAAAAAATAAAAAAAAAACAAAAAACGAAAAAAAAAAAAGTAAAAAATAAAAAAAAAAAAAATTTTCATTTTTTGATTTTTTTTTTTTTTTTTTTTTCATATTTGTAAAATCAACTATAATCAAAAACAAAAGTTCAACTAATCTAAGACATAACCACACAAATAATACTACTAATAATATAATAATAATGAAATTATATTTAAAATATATGAAAATAAACAAAATAAATAAATAAATAAATGATGTAAAAAGGTTAGTAGGGATTTAAGATATATAGCTAAACTTATAATCTTTTTACATTGATCTTTTTATTTCTATTTTATTTAGAATGTTAAAGATAAAAAAAAAAAAGATAAAAAAAAAAAAAAAGAAAAGAAAAAAAAAAAAAAACTTGACACTCTTTTAAGTAAATAAGCCCATTTGTGGGGTTTTAACCCAATTTTTTTAAAAAATTTAATTTAAAAATAAAAAAAAAATTTTAAAAAAAAATAAATTAAAAAAAATAAAAAATATTTTTAATATATTAAAAATTAAATTAAATTAAAATTTTTTTTTTTTAATTTTTTTTTACTTTTTTTTTTTTTATTTTATTTATATACACTAGAATATATTTCTATGTTAAAGTAATATTAATCATTTTACAAGTAAAAATAATTTTATATAATACTTTTTTTTTTTTTTTTTTTTTGAGAGGAAAAAGAAAAAAAAGAAAAATTCTTTATTCTTTTTTTATTTCAAAATATTAATGGTGATAGTATTCATATAAATAATAATAATAATTCTATTAAAAAAATTAAAACAATTCATAATAAATAAATAAATAATATAAATTTATGGACGAACATAATAATAGTAGTACCATTATTATTAATAACAGTAATAATAATAATAATAATGTTTCACAAATTGAAACATCACAAGAATCAAGGCGAACAGGTAGTAGAAGAAGGGTAGTTTTAAATAGTAGCAACAATGAAATTTTCACTCACCAAGAAGATTTAAATACTCAACAAGGTGAATATATATTGGATCCATCTTTCAGAGACACTGTTGAAAATACCACGACTCTATCACTATTAATTCAACGAGGTGTGGTCAATACTATATACGTTGATACAACAATGGATGATGATGATGAAAAAGAAGATTTGGATGAAGGTGATCAAGTAGTAAACTTTGAGGATACGTCTTATCATGGTGAAAGAGAGGACGAACACCAACAAGAGCATCACCAATATGATGAAGCACCAGAATTTGAGGAATTCTTCATGGAGTACGAACAAGAAAGTGATGACAATCAATACGATGGTGAGTTTAGTATTGAAGTTGATGTAGAATTAAATAATTATGACAATGATTACGATCATGTTGGCGATGGTGCAATGGAAAATGGTGAGCGTAGAAATAGATTAATAATAATTCATAATCATAGTGATAATAATTACAGTGGTGATGGTGATGGCGACGGTGATAGTGATGGTGATGGTGATGATCAAGATATCTTAGAATACAATCAAGAAGATGAAGAGGAGGAAGAATATAACAGTGGTGGTGAGGGTGAAGAATACCAAATACAAGAGGGAAATGAAGGTTATGAGGAAGATTATTATATTGAACATGATGACTATGATCATGAAGTTGAGATACATGAAGAGGAGGAAGAAATAGGAGAGGAACAAGAAGAAGGAGAAGAAATAGAAGAGGAGCAAGAAGAAGAATACCATCAAGAGGAGAGTATGGGAGTAGAAGAGGAGGAAGAGGAGGAAGAGGAAGAGGAAGAGGAGGAACAAGAAGAAGGTGAAGAAATAGAAATAGAAGTACAAAATAGAGATGAATCATATCAACAAGATGATTCCATTATTGAAGCTAATGATGAAGATACTCATGTAGATATAGATGACGATGACGATGATATCCCAACCATCAACAGTACCAATAACAACAACAGAAACCAAGATACACAAGATGATATCTATTGGACTTATGGAGATTTATCATCTGAAGATAATGATGTTACAACCTCTCGAAGAAGACTATTTAGACGTGGTGTAAGTTTACACTCACCGATTGGCTATGATGTAAATCTTTCAGAGATTCTAAGATATCGAGAAGAACAAGAACAATATGAAAATAATGATAGCAGTAGAAGAAGTAGAAGAGGTAGTAGCAGTAGCAGTAGATATGCCAGGGATCCTGAACTTCAATACGTTTATGAACACCCAGTTTCAGAACAATTCGGATACATAGGATGGTTTTTATATAATAATTTTCAAAAGAGTAGATTACTTAGAGTTGATTCAGGTCCTAAATTTTTATCTCAGGTTTTAAATTTCTACATGTCATTGTTGGAACAACAAAAAACCTACACCTTTGAAAATCATAAGAAATTGGAATGCTTCATAGGTTGTTTCCTTAGTATAACAGAAACCAATAAATTACTTGGGGTAAGATTATCAACAAAAGAGCTTATCCCCATTAAATTCACATTGGATATTATTGAGCATCATTTCAAGTCTAATGATTCTCCTTTGTTTAAGCATTATATTGAAAATGTATTACCAGTGTCTGAATTATTCTACAGTAAACTCACAAATGATAAATTGGCAATAGTCAATAAACGATTGGTTTCCGCTTTATCATCCGTTGAAAACTATTCATCTATAATCTCAATTCATGATAAACGATCCCAATATTCCGATTATTTTAGAAAACAATTATGGTCAATTCGAAACCAAACAGATTTAAATACATCATCTTCATATTATAAATAAATATGACAATAATAATAATAATAATAATAATAATAATAATAATAATAATAATAATAATAATAATAATAATAATAATAATAATAATAATAATAATAATAATAATAATAATAATAATAATAATAATAATAATAATAATAATAATAATAATAATAATAATAATAATAATAATAATAATAATAATAATAATAATAATAATAATAATAATAATAATAATAATAATAATAATAAATTATTAAAATTTCTTGTAAATAATATTGACAATTGTAAATTATTAACATTCTTTTAAATCATTTTCTTGTCAACTCAAAAAATTTGTTCGAATTTTTGGGTTAGAAAAAAAAAACTTTTCTTTTTGTTTTTTACTTTTTTTTTTTTTTTTTTTTTTGATGTCATTCTTATTTTTCACCATTTATTTTTTTATTTTTTTTTATTTTTTTTTATTTTTTTTAATTTTTTTAATTTTTTTATTTTTTTATTTTTTTTTTTATTTTTTATTTTTTATTTTTTTATAATATCTTAAGCATACTATAAATATTAATATCTTTTTTATAACAGAACAGGTTCTTTTTTTTTTTTTTTTTTGTTTTTTTTAGAAATAAAAAAAAATTAAAAAAAAAAAATTTCCCCAAACGATAATTGTTATATTAAAGAATGACGTTAAAAATAAATAAAGCAGATGAGACAACTCATTTGTTAGGGTAGGTGTTTATTCAAATAAAATAATATCCTCAATTAGTTTTTTTTTTTTACTAACAAAAAACAAAAAAAAAAAAAAAAAAACAAAAAAAAAAAAATCAAGTAATAATAACCCATCTCAACCAGCAGTTAATATAATACAGGATATAAGAAATGATGTTGATGATGATGATAATGGATCATCTATATCAATGGTTAATCCATTAAGAGAATCAATAGAAACAATTGAAAGGGCAACTGAATTGGAATTGTATGTAAATTCATTAGATTTTTATAAAATTAATATATAAATTAGATCAATACATACATACATACATACATACATACATACATACATACATACATACATACATACATACATACATACATACATACATACATACATACATACACACATACATACATACATACATACATAAATATAATAATAATATTAATATTTAAAATATAATTATATAAAGTACATATTGGATAATGAAAAAAAGACAATGGTCAAGAATACAAAGAGGCACATTTACAAATGAAAAAAGAGGATTTTCATTACTGTGGTTTTTATTTTTTATGATTATTTATGGGGTTTATTTATTCTTACAGATTTATCATTTTGAAAGAATTGGTGGATATATATTGGAGTTTATATTGATGGGATTTATATCATTTTCATTGGGACTATTAGTACCACGTTTCGCATGGATAGTGCGAATAATATTTTTGGAAGGATATTCGACATTATATCTCTTCTTTATATTCAATCTCTACTATGAAAAACAGTACTACATTCCATTAGTTAGTTTAGGTAGTGGTGTATTAGTGTTTACCATAATTTGTTTCTTTGTTTATCCATATATTATGCGTTGTATATTCTCTATTACTGGTGCAATCACATTGAACGTTGATAAAGATCAATGGGTACGTGGTGAATCCAATAGATTTACTATCAAACAAAAAAATCTCTTTCAAAAACCTTCAACTTGTATCTATGAAGGTCCTCTATTGGATGGTCGTCCACATGGTATTGGAACTTGGATGGATACTTCCTATCAAGGTGAATTGTTGACCGGTTTCTGGGAGGATGGTATACCATTGGGTCCTTTTGAATCCATGGAAAATGATACTCGTTCACTTTTGGTTAATCTTCGTATCATCTACGGTACTAATGGTGGTGGTAAAAGTTGGCTCGATAGAATTCCTTTAAATATTGGTGTTGCTTCAATCGAATGTTGTGTCTCTGGTAACTTTTTCAAAGGTTATCCAAAAGTTTCAATGATCAAAGGTCCTGATCTTTGTAAATGTCAAAATCGTTGTACCTGTATACAATTACTTTTAGATAAAAAAAATTATAGACATATTGACGATGACAAAACAATTGTAATTATAATTATTAAACTTTTTATAATTCGATCTCTATATCTATCTCTATATTTATACATTTTAATTTTACTAATTATTATTAAATATCTATCTATCTATCTATATATCTATCTATCTATCTATCTATATATCTATCTATATATCTATTAGACATCAGTTGTTGTTTCACTAGATAAAAAAATGGATTCTTTAGCAATTTCAGGTTATAAACCATTACACCCAAAGAATAAGAATGTTTCAATTGAAATTGGAAGACAAGATAACGTACAAAAATTAATTGTTGATAATAATTGGATATCAAGTCAATCGAATGAAGGTATTTTATTCATTCATGGTTATGATCATGATTTAAAGGATGCCTTAAAGAGATTTGCTCAATTTTTAGCATTAGGTCATTTCCCAAATTATATTAAACCATTGTAAGTTTGTTATAATAATAGAGTTTCGTTTAAAATTAATATTAATATTTTACAATATATTTTTTTTATAAAAAAGTGTATTTAATTGGCCATCATCAACAAGTCCATTATTATATTGGTGTGCACATTCAGTGGCATCAGATAATGATAATCATAGAGATCTTCAAAAGTTTATTGAAAGTTTAGGACAAAGTGGTATTAGAAATTTACATATAATGTGTCATTCTATGGGAACACGTTTCTTTTTAAGATCATTTAGTAAAATTAAAAAAGCGTTTGCAAAAAGAAAACCAATTGTATATAATAATAATAATAATAATAATGAATATTTTAACAACAACAATAGTGATATTAGTAGTAGTAGCGGATTTATACAACCACCAGAACAAGATAAATCACTTAAATATATAAATAAAATCAATTTAACCAATTTAATCTTTTTGAATCCAGATTACGAAATCAATACATTTAAAAATGATTATGGTGAATTAAGAAATTATTGTCCAAGAATTACAGTTTATGCAGATCACAGAGACGAAGCAATTAAAATGGCATTTAGAATCACT
The DNA here is from genome assembly GCA_036169595.1 of Dictyostelium firmibasis. Taxonomy (NCBI): domain Eukaryota; phylum Evosea; class Eumycetozoa; order Dictyosteliales; family Dictyosteliaceae; genus Dictyostelium; species Dictyostelium firmibasis. The sequence goes on from CM069768.1 coordinate 1,832,403, forward strand.
CAAAAGAGAAATCTTGGTAATAATATCTTTGGTATCTCCGATGATGATGGTGGTATGTTGGATGTTGATATCATCGATACAGGTGATTTGGATAGTAATATGTCTGAACGTCATCACTCTTTCTTTAACATCAATCGTCTCATGGTTGATGATCTTCACGATTTAATAGTTACTGGTAAAAGAGCTATGGATAGAACTTCAAGATTAAAATCTGTTGGTGATGTCTTTAGATTTTCAATTTTACCTTCAACTGTTGTTGTGGTCTAAAAAAAAAAAAAAAAAAAAAAAAAAGATAAAAAAAAAATAATAAAATTAAAAACATAAGTAATAACATTGAGGTAAAAAACAAATTAAATAAAAAAAATAAAAAAAATAAAGAAACAAATTTATTTATTTATTTATTTTTTATTAAATTAATTCTTTTATAATTTCTTCAATTGGTAATTTTTTAGATTTATAACCTTGTTGACCGGACCATAGATTTGTAAATTGATTATTATTTAGTTTTTGTGAGATCGACCTTAATGGTTTGGTTAATTCATTTTGAATTGGGTAAGGTGGTATTTTAATGGTTGTGTCTAAATTTTCCATGAATTGATTTTTAATACCTCTTGCCCATCTACCAGAGAATGATCTAGTTAGTGTAGTACTCGTATCAGTTGAGTTTATAATTGCATCTTTCCAAGAATTGATTGCACAACTTTCATTGGATGCTATGAAAAGACTACCAATTTGTACACCTGCAACACCCATTGAAATTAAAGTATCGATTGTTGATTTATTTGTTATACCACCAGCTGCAATTATTGGAATTTTACAATTATCCAATAATGATGTAATCAATGGTAGTAAAGAAATTTGTGGTAGACTTTCAATGGAAGTGTTCATATCACCTTGAATGAAAGAGCCTCTATGACCACCAGCTTCAATACCTTGTGCACATATCATATCAACACCATTATTTTCAAGTATTATAGCTTCTTCAAGACATGTGGCTGTACCTATTATGATGGAATTCCTATTAAATTGTTTTATCTTTTGTATTGATTCTCTATCCATTGCACCAAATGTAAAACTAATTATATCGATTCCTTCTTCTAATATAATATTAATTTGGTCTTGATAATTGTATAATTTTAATTCATCCACAAATTCGGGTAAATTGGTTGAATGTGTTTGTTTAATTGCATTGGAAATCTCCACCGGTAAAAAGTTATTATTATTATATAAATAATCTTTCATTATTTTATATTCATTTTGATCCTTTTTAATTTTTTTTATATCATTTACAAATAAATTTACAGAGAATCTTTTATTTGTTAATGTTTTTGTTTTTCTTATTAATTCTCTAGTTTGTTGAGCTGACAATCCACCAAGTGCTAATGTACCCATTATATCACAATTTGACGATTTTGCTACCATCTCAGGTGTTGTCACTCCAAGCATTGGAGCTTGGATTATTGGATATTTAATATTAAATATCTTTTTTATCATTTGTTTTTTTTTTTTTTTTATTTGATTGATTTTTTTTTTTTAAAATTGGTAAAATAAAATAAAAAAAAAAAAAAAATTTAAAATTATTTTTTTTTATTTTTTTATTTTTTTTATTTTTGATTATTTTTTTTTAAATTAAAAAAGGGAACATCAATTTCCAATAAACAATTTTTTTTTTTTTTTTTTTTTTTCAGACTTGAAGATTCTTCGATTATACCTGTTTCAGTAACTTCTTAGCTTCTTCAACCAACTTGTTCATTGGGTGATGTAAGAATTCAACTCTTGGTAAAGCCTAATCAAATCCATAATATAAAAAAAACCTTTATTTCAGAACTTCTTAAAAAAAAAAAAAAAAAAAAAAAATATAACAAAAAATAACAATAAGCTATAATATTAATTGAAAAATGTTAATGTAAAGATTTAACACAAACCGAATCGGTTGAAAAATACTCTTTTATTTTAATTTTTACTACTATTGATTAAAATTATCAAGCAATCAGAACCAAAAATATTTTAGTAAATCTAAAACCATAATTTTCATCTTTACTACCTAAACTACCAAATAAAAATAAATCCAATAGTTCCTCTCTATTTGGTCTATTCTTCAAAATTAAAGCTATTAAATTTTTATTTTTTTTTAATGAGTCAACTTTTATAATTTTACCTTACTTTTGAATTTGATTTGATAAGAATTCTTTCATCAATTCTACACTTGAGTATTTTAATGCATATTTCAAAGTGGATGGCAAAACTTTCATTGAATAAGGTTCACTATTAAAATTTTAAAAACTTCTATTACATCTAATTGATACTTTTGTAAGGTCATATTCTTTAAACAATAATAATAATTGTTGTTGTTGTTGTTGTTGTTGTTGTTGTTGTTGTTGTTGTTGTTGTTGTTGTTGTTGTTGTTGTTGTTGTTGTTGTTGTTGTTGTTGTTGTTCTTCCTTTTGTTATTAAATGATTTTGATTTGGTTAGTTTTTATCTTTAATAAAATTTTAATAAGTTTATTTTTATAAACAAATAAATGCATCCATTGCTAATAGCATACAAGTTGTTTCAGTTGCTAATTTTAATATTGATTTCTTTAAATTTAATAGTTC
>CM069768.1:1845000-1932500 GCA_036169595.1 Dictyostelium firmibasis
ATGAACCATTAATGGTACAAATTCAAACATTGAAAAAGAATAACAACTTTATCTCTTTGACTGAAAAAGAGAAAGAAATCATCTTAAAAAGAGATTGGGATAAAGAAGTTTTAGTCGAAGTTAGTGATAATGAAGGTGAAGAGAATGAAGAAGATAAATGGGATTGTGAAACCATTTTAACTACTTATACCAATTTGGAAAATCATCCAAAGTTATTAAGAGAAGAAAAGAAAATTAAATTATCTCGTAAAACTGGTATGCCAGTCGGTGTTATTCCAACAAAACAAAAAGATATTTCCGATGATGATGATGACGATGACGATGATGGTGATGAAGATAAAAAAACCAATCTTGGTGTCTCAAGAAAGAATGAAACAAAAGAATCAAAAAAATTACGTAAACAACAATTAAAAGATGATCGTAAAAATAAAAGAGAATTAAAGAAAGATTTGAAAGTTGCCTTTAAAAAAGAAGAAATTAAACAAACTTCAATTATTAAAGATCAAAAAACAAATTCATTAATTACTGTTAGATATTAAAAAAATAATAAAAATAATAATAAATAAAAAAAATAAAAAAAAAATTTAAAAAAAATCATTTACATTTAGTATTATAACATTTCATTTTACTTTTATTTTTTTTTTTTTTTTGGTTTTGGTTTAAAAATTAACATTGTTTATTACTTATTTTAATCTAATTTTGATTGAATTTTAATTTTATCAAGTGTTTTTTCAAAATCTTTAAAATTTGACAAGATTTCATCTGGTTTTGTTTTACAAGTTTCAGGAAATTCACTCATCTCTGAGAGAGTTGGTCTAAGGTCGGGTAGTTTATTGGAATATTGAGCACCAAACTCTTGAAGGATTTGTAAAAGAAAAGTTTTAACTTGATCCTCTTTATCTGCATGCTCATAAAATACACTAACAGTGACTTTGGTTTTGTCATCCTTTTCACAGCTTAATCTAATTGGTGGTGCTGTTGCAATTGGTTTTATTCTTTTTGCTGTACTCGATGAACCTGTAGTCGATGGTGTTCTACTATGAAATGAATGTCTAATGTTACTTGTCACCGTTGTTGGTGTGCCCACTATACTACCACCTGATGTACTCAATGGTGATACCGATGTATTGTTTGATGGTGTTGGTGATGTCGTTGTAGATGATGAATTAGACCCACTACTACTATCTTTCGTTATATTATTATTAATGTTACTACTACTACCCCCACTACTTCCACTATCTTTATTATTTACATTATTTAAAGTGTTATTATAGAAATTGTTTGATTGAGTTGTTGGTGCTTCAAATAATACACCTTTAACCTCACCAGTATCACCAACTTCATTTGATAATTTATGAAATGTAAGTACTAATTTACAAATACCTTCCGCAATTGATGTACCACTCCATTTCCATATCTTTTCATAAAAACAAATACCAGTTACACTATCGCATACATTTAATCTAAGTAATGACTTTTTTAAATTAAAAAAAAAGTAAAAAAAATAAAATAAAATAAAATAAAATAAAATAAAATAAAATAAAATAATAAAAATAAAATAATAAAAAAAATAGAAAATAAAAAAATTATTTAATATTAATATTAAATAAAATTTTTTTCATTTCTTTTTTAATTATTTTGAATAATAATATAATATTCATTATAACCATAATCATACCATATCGTCTAGGTTTTTTTTTTTTTACATATAATACAAAACTTATCTACTTTTTTTATAAAAAAAAAAAAAAAAAAAAAAAAAAAAAAAAAAAAAAAAAATTTCAAAAAAAAATTGGGTTTGCACTATTATAATATAACAAAAATTTTTTTTTTTTCTCTAAGTTTTTTAAACAAAGAAAAAAAAAATATCCAAAAAAAAAAAAAAGTAAAAAATAAAAAATAAAAAAAAAATAATAAAAAAATTTAAATATCGTTAAAAAGAAAAAAGTTAAAACAAATAATGAATGAAAAAAAAATAAAATAAAAAATAAAATAAAAAAATAAGTTCTTTAACATGTCGGGTGGTCTTAACTAACAAATTTTGTTTTTTTTTTTTTTTTTTTTTTTTTTTTTAATTTTAATTTTTTTTTAAATTTAAAAAAAAAAAGCTTTTTAATTTTTTTTTTTTTTTTTTTTTTTTTTTTTTTGTAATATTTTTTTTTTTTTTTAATTTTAAAGCTATACATTATATTTTTATATCATAGCATTTGTTTTTATTTTTCATTTTTCATTAGTTTTTCATTAGTTTTTATTATTTTTATAATTTAATTGTTTTATTAAAAAGTATTATTACAATTTTTTTTTTTTTTTTTTTAAAAAACTAAATTCAAAAATGAGTAAAGAAGAAAAAGTAACTCAACAATGTATTCAAAAGTTGGAGGAATTATTAAAATTGGAGGAAAATAGATATTGTGCTGATTGTAGCTCAAAGAGTATGTTTTGTTTTTTTAATATTACACCACAAGTGCATAATTGATTTTTTACTTATTTACTAATTTAAATCAAATGAAATTGAATAATAAAATTTGAAAAAACAAAAAAAAAAAAAAAAAAGATCCAAGATGGTGTTCAACCAATTTAGGAATTTTCATTTGTATTAAATGTTCAGGTATTCATAGATCGTTGGGCGTTCACATCTCTAAGGTTAGAAGTGTTACACTTGATAAATGGAATTTCGACATCTTACAACAAATGGTTGATGGAGGAAACAAAAAATCAAATCAAACCTATGAAGAGTTTATGCCTGCTCATTATAGAAAACCAGATCCAAACACTGATACACAGTAAGTACAAAATATCATTAAATCAAACAATATGCAATTGTTGTTTTTATTATTATTATTATTATTATTATTATTATTAACAATGATTGTTAATATCTTTTATTCTATATAGTACTTTAGAACAATTTATTAGAAGTAAATATGAGAGAAAAGAATTTATGAGAAGGGATATTAGTTCTCGTGCTGGAAATAATAATAATAATCATCACCACCAACAACAACAACAACAACCAAGACGTGAGAATTATGGTGGGGGTGGTTTCTCTTCAACAAGCAATGTAGAATTACGTTCATACTCCCAAAATAATAATAATAGTAATAATAATAATAATAATAATAATAGCTACAGTAATAACAATAGTGGTTATAACAATAATAATAGTAATAACAATAATAATAATAATAATAGAGGATATTCAACTACTAACCCAAGTAATCAATCACACGGTTTTGTTAGACCATCAATAGCAAATGGTTTCGCAACAACTGAGTTTAATAACAACAATAGCAATAATAGCAATAACAATCACAATAATAATAATAATAATAACATAAAACCACCAACACCAGTCCAATCGAAGAGCAATGTATCATTAATTGATGACCAATGGAATGGCGCATCACAAGGTAAGAAATCATTAATCGATGATGATTTCAGCGCTCCATCAGTTGCACCACAACAACAACCACATAGCACATTCGATCCATTTGTTGGTTCAAAGGTGAGCAGCAATGGTGCTAACAACAATATGAACAACAATATGAACAACAATATGAACAACAATATGAATAATATGAATAAACCTCAACCATTTAATAATAATGGATTCCCTACTCCACCAACTGGTATGAATAGTATGATGGGTGGAAATAATAATTTCAATAATGGTGGTATGATGAACAACAACAATGGTGGTATGATGAATAATAGTGGTATGAACAATGGTATGATGCCATTGAACAATGGTGGTATGATGAATAATGGTGGTATGATGAACAATGGTGGTATGATGCCAATGAACAATGGTGGCATGATGAACAATGGTGGTATGATGCCAATGAACAACGGCGGTATGATGGGTGGATTTGGTGGTATGAACAATGGTGGTGGTATGATGAACAATGGTGGTATGATGAATAATGGAGGTATGATGAATAATGGTGGGATGATGAATAATGGCGGAATGATGGGTAATAATATGGGTAACATGAATTTGGGTATGAATGCTATGTCACCAATGGGTGGTATGCCAATGAATAACAATATGGGTGGTAATATGGGCACTATGAATTTGGGTATGAATGCTATGTCACCAATGGGTGGCGCTCCAATGAGATCCCCTGCAGCAAACAATAATTCATCCTCATTCAATATGACACCAACCTCTGCAACTCCAACTCCACCACAACCATCTCAATTCTCTTCTTTGGATTCTTTAATGTTTACTTCATCTCCTTCTCAACCAAAACAACAACCATCTCAATCATTTGGTAATAACAACAATAACAATTTCCCAATCACTGCAAATAATTCAAACAATAGTAGTAATGTTAATAGCTTATTCTTTTAATAAATAATATTAATTACAATAATAATAATAATTATAAAAATACAAAGAAAAAAAAAATGAATAAACAATAAAAAAAAAAAATATTTATAAATGAAAAATAAAAAAAAAAACAAAAAAAAAACAATACTTGTGAAAAAACAATCTGTGATATCATTATTAAATTTTCGTAAGTATTAATATTAAAAAGACCAGGAGAAACATTTTTGAAGTTAAAGCATAACTATATCTTGAAATTTGATAGCAACAAAAATGTGTAGGACAATCAATGTTTTCAATATATTATGTACTACTAACCTTTATTATTTCATTTTTTTACTTTTATTGTTCTGGTGAAACTTGTTGAAGTTGTTGATGAAGGATGAGATGATTAAAATATTTTACCTTTCCCATTTACTCAATAATTTTTTTTTTTTTTTCCCAAGATTTACAATTTGTGTTTTTTTTTTAATTTGTCTTATCTTTTTTTTTATTTATTTTCAATAACACACAAGCGGGGTAATTCTTAAAAAAATTTGTGGTCTTCAGTTGCATGTTATTTTTTTATTTCAAATAAGGGAAAATGTGGTAAAATTGAACAATTTTCTCAAAAAAATAAATTATCTAGATCTATTATAATTAAAAAAGAGATATTTCAATGAGACAAAAAAGGTATTTATTTACAATTGGGTAGTTGTAAAAATATTATTGTGTTAATTTTTCGGTGCAAGGGCAGCAACCACTTGGTTTCTCACCTGGTTTACAATATTTAATTTCCATGGTGCAAAATGAACAATCTGGTTTTTTTGGGGTGCATGGGCAACAACCGCTTGGGACTTCACCTTCTTTACAATATTTTAAGATTTTTGTACATGGAACTTTTGAGCAATCTGGTTTTTTTGTAGGGAGAGGTGTACATGGGCAACATCCTGTTGGGAGTTCACCATCTTTACAATATCTAATATTCATAGTACAAGGTACTTTTGAACAATCTGGTTTTTTTGGAGTACATGGACAACAACCACTTGGAACTTCACCCTCTTTGCAATATTTTAAGATTTTTGGACATGGTACTTTTGAACAATCTTGTGTGCATGGACAACAACCTGTTGGAACTTCACCTTCTTCACAGTATTTGACTTGGAGAGTACATGCAACATCTGTACATGGTTCACAATGACCACAGCATGATCCTGTCATATTTAATCTAAAATGAGGTTGACATATTGGTTTTGCACATCTAACGAGGGAACAATCAATTTCAGCTTCGCCTCTAACTGAAAATACCAAACAACTTGATAAAATTAATAATAATATTAATTTATTTAACATTTTTCTTTTATTTTTAAATTATTAATAATGGAAATAATAAAAAGAAAAAGTAAATCTTCTTTTTATAATAATAATTTTTAAAGAAAAAAAAAAAAAAAAAAAAAAATTAAAAAATATTAATTTAATTGAAATAAACCAAATTTCCTTTTTAAAATTATACAATATAATTTTTCAAAATCAATTTAATAAAATATTATTTGAACACTCTCCACCCCATTATTATAATTTTTTTTTTTTTTGTGTGCTTTCTTTTTCAATTAAATCTGGTGGATCTGAAAAAACCAATTTTCTTTATTGTTTAGATTATATTATTTTCATATACATACACTAGATAATATTCTAAATTATTATTTAAATGGAAAAAAAAAAAACTGACAATAAATGTGTGTTAATATTTTTTTTTTTAGTTAAACACTCCGCTCTGGGTTACAACTTAAAAAAAAAAACAGAAAAAAAAAATTTGTACACACACAATTGAAATATCCAAACCAGTAACGCTCTTAACTTTTAAAATTAAAATTATAAAAAAGTTTTTTTTTTTGTTTATTAATCTTTTGATTTGCCACGCACAAACGAAAAAATAAAAAAAAATAAAAAAAAATAAAAATAAAAATAAAAAAAAATAAAAAAAACAAGAAAAAGTAAACTTTTTTTTTACTATACAAAATTTATTTTATTTTTTATTTTTTTTTTTTAAAAAAATATATTTATGTACTATTGAATTAAATTTAATTTTAATTTTTTACTATCAAATGATTTCTCTAAATTAAATACTTGGTCGAATTCACTCTGAACACTTATATCATGATCGATTACAATTACAGAATCTTTTTCTTGTAAATTTCTAAGGAGATCACAAATGATTGGTTTCACAGAAGAATCCAAATGATTTGTGAGTTCATCGATGATTATGGTAGTTACTCTTGAACCAGAGTGGTTATAGACCACTTCACTAAGTGCAAAGGGACTATAGGATAATTCTACACAACGTCTTTGACCACCACTTAATTGGTAGAATGATCTTGGTACCAGTGTGCCACCATCTTTTGAAGAGAGTTCAAAAATTTCTAAAGATAATTCCTCTTGATTATCAATTGAAAGCTTTGTAAATAATCTACCTTTTGAAAGGACAGAAAGAAATTGGTTAGCATATGTTTCGACTTGTTCAATTACATTTAACAATACCATCAATGGTAAACCACTAGCATTGAATCCATTCTCCCAGAATTGATAGTTCAATAGTTGTGATTGAATATCCTTGAATAAAGATTCATTGATTTCGATTGATTTCAATAGTTTTTCAATATTATGTTGTCTCTCTTTAATCTTTTCATCAAATGGATTCAAAGATTCTTCCACTTGTTGGATTTGTCTTTTTCTATCGTTTATTGATTCCTTTAAATAATTTAAATTAATTTCAATCTTTGAGTAATCCTCGATTTGTTTATTCAAAGATTGTAATTCTGATTGTTTATCAATCAACTCCAATTGAATGTTTGATTTCTTTTCATCGTATGATTTCTTCAAACTATCATTTTCTAATTTAGAGTTTGAATATTTGTTTTCAAGTTCTTTAATTTCATTTTCCAATTGATCGACTTTGATCTTTGAATTTTCAATATTATCTCTAATAGATTGCTTTGTGTTTTCATTATTTTCATCAGATTTTAAAGTTTGACCACATTGATTACATTTATTTTCAATTAAATGTTGATTCAAATGATTGATAGTATCCTTTAAATTCTTAATTTCAAATTGTATTTGTTTAATTTCATATTTACAACCAGTTGATTTTTCATTAAATTGAATTGATTGTCTGATTGAATCACGTTGAATAGAATCTTTTTCATTTTCTAATGATTTAATTAATTTATAAATTTCATTAATTTTTTCTTTTGTATTTTTTAATTTATTATTATCATTATTATGATTATTATCCTTAATTAAATTATTAAAACTATTAAAACTATTTAAATCTTTTTCTAATTGTTGATTTAATACTAAAAGATTATTTGATTTTTGATTTGACCAATCTGATAATTGTTTTTGAAAATCAATTGATGACCAAGTTGTTAATGAAGATTTCTCATTTGAAATTATTTTTTCAAGATCATCCAATTCTGATTTTTTCTTTTTTCTTAGATCTTTTGATAATTTCGCAGCTGGTATGCAAGTGCCTAATGAAAATATACGTGATAGTAACTCTTTTTTACGTTTATCAGTGTCAGTTACAAAATTTGATATTGAACCTTGACCTAAATAAATACTCATTCTAAAACAGTCATAATCCAATCCAATGATATTGTTAATCAATGATTGTTGATCTAAAACACCTTGTTTAATATTATCATCTAAACCATTGATAACTATCTTTGAACCTAATTTCCTATTTTTAGATCTAATGATTTCAATTGGTTTACAATCATCAATTAATAATTCAACTTTTACAATGGTTTGTTTTGATTGATCATTTATAACCTCATCACCTTTAATACTTGAACTTGATGAAGATTGTTTCTTTGGTGATGTATTACCATATAAACACCAAACTAATGCTTCGAATATTGTTGATTTACCAGATCCCATTTCACCTCTAATCATTATCATTCTATTGATCGTTTCAAGTTGTTTTTCATTATCAGTACCCGCTAAAAGGTTTAATTCCAACTCACCACCTAATCCACAAAAATCTTTTACACTTATCTTTTGAATCTTTACTTTTCTACCCATTGGTACAATTGTTGGTTCATTTACCATTGATAATATCTCTTTACCCAAGTATAGTAATTTCTTTTTTAATTGGGCTTCTTCAATTAAATCATTTCTTTCAACTTGTTGATTTATATAATTTTCTAAAAAATCTTCTAACTTAAATCTAATTGGTGTTGTTGTGGTGTTTGTAGTTGTAGTTGTTGTATTATTTATAATATTAAATTTTTCATTATCTTTTGATTTCTTTGAATTTTCATTTATCATAACTCTTCTTAAATCAATGAATGGTGGCAAAGAATTAATTGAATCAATATATTCTTTTGATTTCATATTATCCAAGGTTGATTTAACTTCAACTATATCCTTTGATTTTATTAATTCTAATGTTTCTTTAAGATCGAATGGGAAATAAAGTTTATGATGACGTGGTAAATCATTGAAATCAACGAATCTAGGTTTAATTCCATCAGAGTCAACAAATGCAACACCATGTGGGTCATTCATCTCTCCAAAGTTTTGTTGATATGGACTACCTATATACCAAAAATTATTTGAAATTTGTTGACGTTTATGATAATGTCCAAGATAACATGATCTAATACTATTATTATTATTATTATTATCTTTGTTTCCTATACCATCATTATTTATAATATTTAAATCTTCAATTTGAAATTTACCATTTGATTTATAGCCACCATTTGAAATTGCACCTTTAATTTCTGCATGTGCAAAAACTGTCCATTTATTATGAATAGATGTTTCTTGATTTGGTTGAATTGTAGATAGATTTGTAAAGAGTTGTTTTTGTTCTTCTTTTTGTTCTCTCCATGGTAAATAAGCAAAACCATTCCTATAGTCAATTATTGGGTCAGTTGCAACTTTAAAATTTGGAAATAATGAAAACATTTGTATACCATGTACACTACCATCAATTGAAACTTGGTCATGATTACCCGGTATGAAAATAGTCTCAATGGAACATTTTTTCCATTCTTCAAACTCTTTTAATAATCTATCAATATGTCTAACATGAAGTATATTACGTTGATGCCAAAAATCTCCTAAAAATATAACTGGTGTTGGTCCTTTATTACTATCAATATTATTTATTGATTCTAAACAACTTAATTCTCTAACTTTTTTTAAAACATCAATAGTTCTATCTAATGATTTTGATGATACATGTAAATCTGTAAATAATAATCTTTTCCAATATTCCTTATTATTATTGCTATTACTGTAATTTCTCTTTAATTCATTCTCTATTTTATTTAAATTGATTTTTTTATTTTTTATTAAATTGTTAATCATCATTCATCAATAAATATAACAATTTCTTTTTTATAAAAAAAAAAAAAATAAAAAAAAAAAAAAAATTAAAAAAAAAAGAAATTAAAAAATATAAAAAAACGAAAAAAAAAAAAATAAAAAAAAAATTTCAAAACAATTTTTTACAAATATGGTTCTAAAAATATGTACAATTAAATAAATTTTATTATTAAATTTTTTTTTTTTTTTTTTTTTTTTTTTTTTTTTTTTTTTTTTTTTCATAAATCCTCTATAGAAAATATTAAAAATAATTCTTCACTTTTTTTTTGTTCCAATAATTTCTTTTGTTTGTTTTGAATTATATTTTTGGAGTTTGATATTTTAAGTGATGAATTTAATTGTTTTGAATTTGATAAGTCATTTGATTTATATTTTTTTTCATAACAATTATCTTCATTTATTTTTGTAGTACAATTGTAATTAATATGATTCTGATTATGATTTTGTTGTTGTTGTTGTTGTTGTGGATATATTATTTTATTACATTGATGAATTTTTTCATCTGTTTTATCATGACTTTTTATTTTAAAGTTTAATAGGAATGTCATTTTTATATTTTCAAATTATTTATTTATTTATTTTTATTTAATTAAATATATATATATATATATATATTTTTTCTTTTGTTTTTTGTTTTTTTTGAAAATAATTAATAATAAGAACCAATAAATTATATATTATTAGGCGTAAATATTTTTTTTTTTTTTTTTTTTTTTTTTTTTTTTGGATTTTAAAGTTTTAAAATTACAATAAAATGAATTTTCTTTTTGAATTTATTTTTTTTTTATAATTTAAAAAAAAAAAAAAAAAAAAAAAAAATGGATGGGTTCATATTAGTGGATTTTAAAAAAAATCGCAGTTTTTTTTTTTACAATTAATTCAGAATTTCTTGGATTGGTAAGATTTCAAAAAAAATATTTTAATTACTGTAAAAAAAAAAAAAAATTAAAAAAAATAAAAAAAAAATTAAAAAAAAAAAATTAAATTAGATTTTTTTCATTTTCCCCCAATAAAAAAATATTTTTATTTTTTGTTTTTTTAAAAAAAAAAATAAGGGGGAGACAGTTTGGAGTAGACAATTATTCGTTCAAGTTAGTCTATTTGTTTAGGTTCGGCACCAAATTATTACACATATAACCCAATCTATTATAAAAATACAAATAAAAAAGATTAATATTTTTAGAGAAAAAAATTCACATGAATAACTGGAAATATTCCATAATTATTTAAATATTGATTAAACTTTTTTTTTTTTTTTTTTAATTAATTGTTTTTGTTGTCAATATTTATTTTTAAAGAATTTTTTTTTTTTTTTTTTTTTTTTTTTTTTATTCTTTAATATAAGAAAAAAAAAAATGAAAATAGAAACTAATTTTATAGATACAATAAACAACTCAGTTAACATAAATGAAAATAAAAATGTCAGGATTTATAAAAAAAATAAAAATAAAATAAATGAATTTGGTTTTTCAGAAATTTTAGAACAATTTAACCAAATTAGTATCTTTTTAACGAAATCTTGTGAAATTTCAAAAAAACTAAAATTAAACACACACATTCCAATAAAAAATATTTCATTAGTTGATTATAAAACAGTATTAGATAAAATAATTAAAACCTATAAAGAGATTAAGTTAACAGTAGGAAATACTATAATTTTTCTAAATGAATTAATTAATAATAACAATAATGATTATTCTTGTTTTTTTAAAATTATTTCAAAATTAAATTTAGAAATATATAATCAACTAATTATACTTGAATCATTTTCAAATCAACTATTTGAATTTTTAAAAACTGTATTAAATTTAACTATTATAGAGATTATACATTTCGAAGAAGATAATAAAAAAAAGCAGCATTACATTAATTTAAAAAAAGAGTTTGAAAAATATCAAAACCCCTATTTAGAAGTAATACCAATAAATAGTTATAATGAATTTAATAAGAAAAATGAAGAAAAAAACGAACTTATTACATTTTTAGAAATTTCAGTAATAAAATCAATAGCAATTATTTCTCATTTTAATAAAATTAAAGTGAGTTTGTTTAATGAAACTATAAATAATAAAGAATATCAATTATTAGAAAATAAAAATAATAATAATAATAATAATAATAATAATAATAATAATAATAATAATAATAATAATAATAATAATAATAATAATAATAATAATAATAATAATAATAATAATAATAATAATAATAATAATAAATAATAATAATAATAATAATAATAATAATAATAATAATAATAATAATAATAATAATAATAATAAATAATAATAATAATAATAATAATAATAATAATAATAATAATAATAATAATAATAATAATAATAATAATAATAATAATAATAATAATAGAAATAATAATAAAAAAATATAAGAAATTAAAAATAATTTATTATTATTCAGATACAAATAATATAAAATAAAATAAAAATTTAATTTATTATTATTATTATTAATATAAATACTATCATTATAATGATGAACTTGCAATATCGCCATCAGAATGTTTTTTATTATTAAGGTTAATTCCATCTTTGTTATCATTGCTATTATTATTTTTTAGGGTTGTTTTTAAATTTGCTGTTATTAAAAAAATCATTATATAATACAAGACTTTCTGTTCTGTTAATTTCACTTTCTTCATATTTTTATTGGTAAAGAGAAAAAATGAAAAATACAGTAATGATATTATTTATCTTTATTTTATTTCTATCACTTGTTTATTCCATATCTCCAATTAACTAAAATTAATGAAACGATAATATGTTCATTTGAAATTGAATTATATTGTGGTATTATAAACTATGAAATTCAAATTGGTAATCAAAGATATCAATCATCATTTTCATATGAACCACCATTGATTAATAAATGTAATTTAAACTCAAGTGAAATCGTTACTTGTATCGGTAGTGGCTTTAGGAGTGGTATTAATGAAACAACAATTATTATCATTTCAAATCAAACAATAAAAACATTAACAAATGAGCAAACTAATTATAATCAATCTATATCATTCAAAACCAATGAACAATTCGATATTAATGATGAATTGTATTTAAATGTATGTGGTTAATTGTCAAATAAAGTAAAAATCAATACAATGCCAATAATTAAAAATGTTTCGATACCAAATTTATTCGGTACAAATGGTGGTAGTATATGAATAATAATACAAATTTTACAATCCAATGTGAAAATTATAGTGGTGGTGAACAGATTATAAAAAAAGAATGTAAATTAATAAATATTTCATTATTATCAAGTAATATTGGATTGGATGGCCCAATTGATAAAACATGTAAAATTTACTTTAATAATGATATCAAGATATAGTATAAATCACCATCAATTTACAGAACAAGTGAAATCTATCCAAAACAAGGCGGTATTTTAACTATTTTTGGTGATGATTTCTATGATCCAATCGATATGGTTACAGTTGGTGATCTATTAATATGTAATGATCTAAAGTTTATTAATCATACAATGATAACGTGTTTAATTTTGCCAATTAATAATACGCCAAATATTAAATATGGGAAAGTATCTATATCAATGTTACAATCAATGGTAAGAGTGGGGTTTCTAAAGTATTCAAATACTTTCAAAATGATGAAATCCATCAATACTCGGCCGCAAGAAATATCTTTCAAAATCTATTATTATCAATTTTAATCATTCCAATAATATCATTATTATTCACAACTTTATAAAATATTATAGTAATAAATAAAATTTTAAAAATTATACTTGTTTTTTGTTATTTTTTGGATATTAACTCTTTTTATTGTTATTACTTATTTTATTATTATTGTTATCACTTTTTTTTTTTATTATTACTTATTATTTTTGTTTTTGTATGTTTTATTTTTTTTTTTTTATTATTACCTATCATTTTTTTTTTTTTGTTTTTATTTTTTTTTTTCATTACATAACATTTTTTTTTTTTAGGCTTGTTTAAATTGATTTGAAATCCATTCTGGCCAATTTCTATAATGTACATTTTCTTTTATGACTCTTTCAAATAATGAATTAATATCAATATTGGCAAAGTAACCTTCTTTAACTCTATGTAATTTGATAGAGACACCAAGGGTTTGGAAATATTCTTTTTTGATCTCTAAATTCTCTCTTTCGATCTTATCACAATATTCATTAGACATGGTGCCAATGATTGCCTCACGGAAACGATGGAATTGATAAAGTTGTTGTTCTAATTGGTTCTCAAGTTCTTCAATTTGTTGTATTTTAATATCCAATTTGAATTGACTTTGAGTTTCCAATCTTTGAATCTCTTGAAGGAGGAATGCATTTTGAGTTTGATGGGCGACCATTGACTCTTTGATTTTATTGTCAGCCATTGTATTACCACCATGAACTCCACTACCACCAGATGTACCACCACCTTTTTCAAGTAACTCATTGATATATTTATCTTTTTTCTCTGTTTCTTGTCTTAACATTTCATTCTCTCTCTTTATTACAGTGACTGCATTATCCTTAAGTTTTAATTGTTCTTCCAACTCTATAATACGTTTTGATTGTGATGAGATTTTAAGATCTCTCGAATTTACCTCTTCAGTCCAAAGGAATTCATGTGGGAAAGTTTCAACTGGTCTAGATGATTCCAACTCCTTTATCTTTATATCCATCTCTTGATTTCTCTTTGTAATGATATTAACCTGTGCTTCTAATTCATCGATTTCTTCTTTTTTCTTTTTCAAATCACCACTTGATTTATTATGTTTCTCTTCGTTATCTGCTTTTGTTTGATCCAATTGTAATTGAAGTTTTTTAATTTCACTTTCAATCTCCAATCTCTTTTTAATTTCAAATTCCATTAAATCTTGTTTCTCTTTCATAAACTTTTTATTTAATTCATCTTCAATAGATTGTCTAAATGATTCTAAATTTACATTATTATTTGATCCATGATGATTTGGTTGTGATGATTCAAATCTTGGGGAATTATTATTACTTATTATAACTTGTGGTGATGATTGTTGAGAAGTTGGTTGCTGTTGTTGTTGTTGTTGTTGTTGTTGTGAATAATTTGTACTTCCATGTCTACTATTTTGCGGTGATATCTGTGGTGGTTGTTGCTGTTGTTGTGATGGTTGTGATTGTATTTGTTCAGATTGTGATGGTGGTTGTTGTTGATCTTGTTCCTCTTGTTTTAATTTTTCTTGATGTTTTCTAATGATTTCATTTTCACGTCTTTTTAATTCTTCATCCTGTGAATTTAAACCTGAAGAAGGTGATGGAGCATAACTTGATGATAAAGTTGGTGAGTCTGGTGCTGTTGAAGAGGAAGAATGAGAATACTCTGTACCACCAGATACAGTACCTCTACGATCTTTAATTGGTGTACCACGTTGTGGGGTGGTATTTATACCACCAGTACTTGAATTAAGTGGTTGTGGTGATGACTCTGTATTTTTACGAAAATCAGAATGTGAACCAGATGATGACATACCACCAGGTGAGCCACTACCACTACCAAACTTTTGAGAGTTTTGTAATGATTGATAATACTTTTTAAACTCTTTTAAACCTTCAGTCCAATAGGTTAAATCGGATGGTTTAAATACTTGAAATATGTAAACACGTGATGGTGTTGCTAATTCGAAACCTGAATCAACAGTTTTCACACTAATCATATCTGGAAGATTAACCAAACCATATGGTTCAGAATCACCCTCTTTCTCATAGTAAAATAATTTTGTATCACGTTGTTGAAACCATCTCTTTTTGAATGATCTAACTAAACCTTTGTCACCTTGTTTCTTTAGATAACCACAAAGCATTTGTGGTTTTGGTAATTCTTGTTGTGATGCTTGTCTATTTCTAGTTGTACTCTCTAAAATTTGTTGTTGTTGTTGTTGTTGTAATTGTTGTTGTTGTTGTTGTTGTTGTTGAAGTTGTAAGCTTTTTGCTTCCTCCTTCTTATTCATAACACGTTGAGTCTCCTCAGTTAGTCTAGATTTAATCTCTTTTAATATCTCCAAATTCTCTGGTCTTTTACTTTCTTCATTTCCACTTAAATCTTTATAAACTGGTAATAATGATTTCACTTTTTTTTTTTTTTTATTGAAAATAATAAAAAATTTAGTTAAATTTTTTAAATTTAATATGATTATTTATTTATTTATTTTTGTAATTATTATTACTTACAAATAGTTGCAGCTTTATTTAAATCAGATGGAGTATTACTATCAACTAAACTGTGAACTTGATTTAATTGTTCTTGTACTTCTGCAAATTGTGCCCTCACAGATGACATTATTTATTTATTTATTTGTTTAGGTTTTTTGGTAAACAAATGTTTTTTTTTTAATTTTTTTTTTTATTTATTTTAAATATTTTATGTGGATTTTTTTATTTTTTTTTTTTTTTTAAAAATTTTTTTTTTTTATTTTTTAGGTTTTTTTTTTTTAAAAAAAGTCAAAAAATTAAAAAAAAAATAAATAAAAAAAAAAAAAGTTCAAAATATCTCAAAGAGATGAGTGCCATGACATCACTCGAAAAAAAAAAAAAATTTTATAAAAAAAAAAAGCAGAGGTGGGAATAAAAAAAAAAAGTTGTCCAATAATATAACTTATTTTACAATTTTAAATATTCATATTTTCTTTTATAAATATGTATATATATATATATATATTTATAAATTTTTTTTTTTTTTTTTTTTTTATTTGAAAGATCAAAAAATAAAATTTAAAAATAACTTAAAAACAAAAACGAAAAGAAATCAAAATTTTTTTTTTTTTTTTTTTTTTTTTTTTTTTTAATCACACTCCAAAAATGTTTTGAAAATTGAGGTATTTTACAGATTTATAAATTAAGTTTATTTGCAGTGCGAACACTTTTTTTAATTTTTAATTTTTTAAAGATCCATATTTTTTTATTGATCATTAATCAAATTTCTAATTATTGAAGCATTAGTTAAAAAAATCATTTAATTATTTGTTTTTTTTTTTTTTTTTTTTTTTTTTCAATGAAATACTGAATATATTAAATATATTTACTTAAAATATCAGGGTCGTGAGTGTTAATAATTTTAAAATCTTTTGTAATGAAAACGGATTCTAATGAAAATGTAAAATATTCATCAAATGATGAAGAAAGATCTTGATTGAAATCATGTGAATAGATCCTTAATTCTTTTAATGAAGTTGGTAATGAACCAACTGGGAACTGTTGACAATAGGACTTTTTTAGTGATAGAAAAGTTATACTATTTGAAAGTGATTCAACCTGAAATCTTTTATTAAATAGTTCTCTATCAGGTATTATATTCGATTATATTATTTGATTAAAACTAAAATCAAATCTAAATGTCTTTATCGATTTTGGTATTGAATTTGAATTTAATTATATTTGATTTTCATTAGAATAAAAAAGATATTCTTCATCAGCTAATGATGCTGGTGATGGTGGTGAATTAACATAAAAATCAAATTCATCTGTATTGTATGTATTTGGTAGAATTAATGATGTTAATGATTTTGGTAAGAATCTATTAATATCTTCAATAGGTTGGTTAAATGAAACACCAAATCTTGATATTTCTCCCTCACTGATCTAGAATCACTATCAAACTCAATCAAAGATGTTATGCGTTCAAATGGTATTGAACACCCATTTATGTCAAACCATTTTCTCTATTTACCTCGTGAATACGGGGGTAGAGGTTTTACCAACATCAGACAAGAGTTTATGGTAGCCAACCACCATCACCACCACCATCATCATCTGTGGCTACCATAAACTCTTGTTTGATGTTGGTGGTGATGGTGGTGATGGTGATGGTGGTGGTGATGGTTGGCTACCACCTTGAAGTGATTGATAAAATGAATCGCCAAATACAATTGATTTTATACTCGATGGAAAAACACCCTCTTCAATTGGTTTATTATATTGGTCACTAATAATAATATATTTAACACTATTTGGTAAGAAACCTTTTGGAATTATTTGATCGAAATAATGACCGAAATCAACTAGTGTTACAAATTTGATGAATCTTAAATGAAATAAAATTTCATTCTTTATAATTAAATTCCTCCAAATTTTAAAAAAAATTCTTCGTTATTAATAATTTTATACATCATGAATTTTTTATTTATGAGTAATATAAACAAAAAAAAAAAAAATTATACAAAAAAAAAAAAAAAAATTGGAAAAAAAAAAAAAAAAAATAAAGGAAAAAAATATAAAACACAAGTAAAAAAAAAGATAACTAATAATTTCATTCATACGGTTGTATTTGTACATTTTTAAAATAAAGAAATAAAAAAAATAAAAAAAATAAAAAAAAATAAAATAAAGAATTTAAATTTTCTCAACAAAACAACAATTTACCAAATACTATTATAATATATCAGATAAAAGTTAACTTTTGTTTTAAGTTTGATATGTATGATCAAGAAGATCTTCTTTTTTTTATCATTAATACCAAATAAATCAAATTATAATTTAAAATAAAAAAATGGCTTTATTTTTTTATTTTTTTTTGTTTTTTTTATTTTTTTATTTTTTTTATTTTACCATTTTCCTTTTTCAAAAAAAAATCAATTATTTTTTTTTTATTTTTTATTTTTTTTTTTTTTATTTTTTTTTTTTTATTAAATTACCTTAATGAATCAAAAGTTTTAAATAAAGAAGGATGGGACAACTGTTAGTGCAAAAAAAAAAAAAAAAAAAAAAAAAAAAAAAAAAAAAAAAAATAATGACAATTTAAATAAAAATTTTTATTTGAATTCTATTAAAAAACGTTTTTTAAAAAATGGCTCGCTGATTTTATTTGAAAATTTGATTTATTTTTTTCAATTTTTTTCAAATTTTTTCTTTTTTTTTTTTTTTTTTTTTTTGATATTTTTAAAAAATAACTATTATTTATTTAATTATTATTTACATTGTAAATAATTGTATTTTTATCTATTTATTAAAATAAAAAAAATTTATTAATCATTTTAATTAATTTTTTTATATTATTTCATTTTTTATTTTTTTTGTTTTTATTCAAAAAAAAAATAAAAAAAATAAAAAAAATCAATTTAAAAAAAAATCAATTTTAAATTAATTAAATATCTTGTAATATAAAAAAAAAAAAAAAAAAAAAAAAAAAAAAAAAAAAAAAAAAACCAATAATAATAATAATAATAAAAAATGGCATATAAAAGTCAACATGGTGTTGATGATATGGTTATGTTATCCAAAATTGCCAATGATTCAATTTTAGATAATTTAAAGAAAAGATATGGAGGTGATGTTATTTATGTAAGTCTAAATTAAGAATTTTTTTTTTTATTTTTTTTTACATATAAGGTTATAAATTTTTTATTGACACAATTTTTTAATTTAATTCAATTTAATTTAATTTAATTTAATTTAATTTAATTTAATTTAATTTAATTTAATTTATATATTTATTTATATATTTATTTTTTTTTCAGACATATATTGGAAATGTATTAATTTCAGTTAACCCATTTAAACAAATTAAAAATTTATATTCTGAAAGAAATTTATTAGAGTATAGAGGTAAATTTAGATATGAATTACCACCACATGCATATGCAGTAGCGGATGATATGTACAGAAGTATGTACGCTGAAGGTCAATCACAATGTGTCATCATCTCTGGTGAATCAGGTGCAGGTAAAACTGAAGCAGCAAAATTGATTATGCAATATATTGCAGCAGTCTCTGGTAAAGGTGCCGATGTATCAAGAGTAAAAGATGTAATCTTAGAATCGAATCCATTGTTGGAAGCATTTGGTAATGCAAAAACATTACGTAATAATAATTCATCACGTTTTGGTAAATATATGGAGGTTCAATTCAATGGTATTGGTGATCCAGAAGGTGGTAGAGTTACCAACTATCTCTTAGAGAAATCACGTGTTGTCTATCAAACTAAAGGTGAAAGAAATTTTCATATATTTTATCAATTATTATCTGGTGCAAATCAACAATTAAAAAGTAAGTTTTGTAGAAAAAAAAAAAAAAAAACAAATTATTTCTGTTCTAATTTTTTTAAATTGAAAAAAAAAGGTGAATTAAGATTAGACACACCAGATAAATTTAATTATTTATCAGCAAGTGGATGTTATACTGTTGATGGTGTTGATGATTCAGGTGAATTTCAAGATGTATTGAAAGCAATGAAAGTTATTGGATTAACTGATAGTGAACAAAAGGAGGTATTTAGATTGGTAGCAGCTATTCTATATTTGGGTAATGTTGGATTTAAAAATAATGCAAAAGATGAAGCAGCGATTGATCAACAATCAAAGAAAGCATTAGAAAACTTTGCATTCTTGATGCAAACCGATGTATCATCATGTGAGAAAGCCCTTTGTTTTAGAACTATTTCAACCGGTACACAAGGTAGAAGTGCACGTGTCTCAACCTATGCTTGTCCACAAAATTCAGAGGGCGCCTATTATTCCCGTGATGCACTTGCAAAAGCATTGTATAGTCGTTTGTTTGATTGGATTGTTGGTAAGGTTAACTCAGCATTGGGTTATAAACATAATTCTCAATCGTTGATGATTGGTATTTTGGATATCTATGGTTTTGAGATCTTTGAAAAGAATGGTTTTGAACAGATGGTAATCAATTATGTCAATGAACGTTTACAACAGATCTTTATAGAGTTAACCTTGAAAACCGAACAAGAGGAATACTTTAGTGAGGGTATCCAATGGGAACAAATCGATTATTTCAACAATAAGATTTGTTGTGACCTCATCGAAAGTAAGAAACCTGCCGGTGTCCTAACTATTTTAGACGATGTTTGTAATTTCCCAAAGGGTGATGATCAAAAGTTTTTGGATCGTTTAAAGGAATCATTCTCTTCACATGCTCACTTTCAAAGTGCCGCCCAATCATCTTCATCTTTCACCATCAAACATTATGCTGGTGATGTAGAATACTGTGCTGATGGTTTCGTCGATAAGAATAAGGATTTACTCTTTAACGATTTGGTTGAATTGGCCGCTTGTACCACTAGTAAATTAATTCCTCAATTGTTCCCAGAGATCAATAGTGAAAAAGACAAGAGAAAACCAACCACTGCCGGTTTCAAAATTAAAGAGTCCATCGGTGCTTTGGTAAAGGCATTGTCTGCTTGTACACCTCATTACATTCGTTGTATTAAACCAAATGGTAATAAACGTGCCAATGATTTCGATACTTCATTGGTTATGCATCAAGTTAAATATTTAGGTCTTTTGGAGAATGTAAGAATTCGTAGAGCCGGTTATGCATATCGTCAAACCTACGATAAATTCTTTTATCGTTATCGTGTATGTTGTAAAGAAACCTGGCCAAACTGGACAGGTGGTTTCGAAGCCGGTGTTGAAACCATTCTAAAATCGATGGATTTAGAACCAAAACAATACTCTAAAGGTAAAACAAAGATTTTCATTCGTGCCCCTGAAACAGTTTTCAATCTCGAGGAGTTGAGAGAGAGAAAGGTTTTCACCTATGCAAACAAACTTCAAAGATTCTTCCTTCGTTTCACTCTTATGAGTTATTATTATTCCATTCAAAAGGGTGCAGCTGACTCTATGAAATCAAATAAAGAGAGAAGAAGATTATCCCTTGAAAGACCTTATCAAGGTGATTACATGAACTACAGAGAAAACTTTGAACTCAAAGATATTGTTAAAAAGAATGGTAACGAGAAGATTATGTTCACTCATGCTGTCAACAAGTATGATCGTAGATCTAGAAGTCAACGTCGTGTTTTGCTTTTGAGTGACACTGCAATCTATTTCATCGCCACAGAAAAGAATAAAGATAAAGAGGATCGTAAGAAGAGACCTTGGATCTACGTCCAAAAGAGAAGATTATTACTTGCCGGTATTACATCGGTCGAAATGTCAAAATTATCTGATGGCTTTGTAGTATTGAAAACAATGAATGAACATGACCAAATCTTTGAATGTCGTAGAAAGACCGAATTCATTGGTACCCTCATGAAGGCTTACAAAACTGGTACACTTCGAATCAATTACAACAATACCATTGGTGTTGCCATTAAAGCAAGCAAACAAGGTGGTAAAGGTAAAGAACGTTTAATCACCTTTGAAAAAGGTGCAAAACCAGGTGAATCAGTTTTCAAGGGTACCAAAGTGTCTGCTCCATCCGATGGTTTAACATCTGACACCGTTCCAAACTTAACACCACCGGAATCATTACCAGTGGTATCGATTCCAATCTATAAGCCAGCAATGAAGAATGCCCCTCAAAATAGTGGTGGCCCTGTTTCAAATGTAAAACCAACAGCTAAAGCACTCTATGATTTCGATGCAGAGTCATCGATGGAGTTATCATTCAAAGAGGGCGATATTCTCACTGTTATCGATCAAAGTTCTGGCGATTGGTGGGATGCAGAATTAAAAGGTCGTCGTGGAAAAGTTCCATCAAATTATTTACAATTGATAAAGAATAGTGCGCCACCAAGAGCTGGTCCTCCAGTTCCAACTGGAAATCGTGCACCAACCACAACTACATCAGCCCCAACTCGTGGTGGTTTCAATAATGGTGGCCCATCAACTGCTCCAGCTGGTCGTGGAGCAGCTCCACCATCTCGTGGTGGTGTTGCCCCAAGAGGTGGTTCTGTCGCTCCATCTCGTGGTGGTGTTGCCCCAAGAGGTGGCATGGCTCCAAGAGGTGGCATGGCTCCAAGAGGTGGTATGGCTCCAAGAGTTTAGAAATTCCTTAAATTTGGTCGATTTTAAAAAAAAAAAAAAAAAAAAAAAAAAAAAAATTTAAATTAAAAATAATAATCCAAATATTATTTTATTTATCAATACATATACAAACATAAAAAAAAAAAAATAAAAAAAAAAAAAAAAAAAGAAAAATAAAATATTTAAAATATTTACTTTTTTTTTTAGTTAAATTAAATTCATTTTACTTGCCAGGTTTGTAAATTTTTGGAAATAAAAAAAAAAAAAAATTAAAAAAAATAAAATTAAAAAAAAAAACAAAAAACCAACCATTTTTCATTTTGAAAAAAACGATAAATTGACAATACAAAAATGATCAAACAATTAATTTCAAATTCAATTAAATCATCATTAAACACAAATACCAAATTAAGATCAATTAGGTCATTTGGTTCAGCATGTTGCGGTGGTAATAAAAATAATACTACAGATTCAAAAAAAATAGTTGAGGAACCTAAAATAGAAGAAATTTCAATTGAAGATTTCTTCAAAGTGGATTTAAGAGTAGCAAAAGTAATTTCTTGTGAACAAGTTCAAGGTTCTAAAAAATTATTAAAGTTAAGTTTGGATTTGGGTTTTAAAAAACAACCAAAACAAGAACAACAACAAATACTACCAACAACAGAAACAACAGAAACTAAAGATGTAGAACAACCAGAACAAATTAAAGATATTAGAACAGTATATAGTGGTATTAAATTATATTATGAACCAGATCAATTAAAAGGTAAAAATGTTATTTTTGTTTCAAATTTAAAACCAAGAGAAATGAAAATAGGAAAAGAAGTTGTCGTTTCTGAAGGTATGGTACTTTGTGCAAGTTCAGAGGATAATAAAAAGGTTTTATATACAACAACAGATGGTGAAGCCGATCCAGGCATGAAGGTATTTTAAATATTTAATAATAAAAAAATTATAAAAACTCAAACTTGACATACTCTAAATGTTAATAACATGGAAATTGTTGTAGTGTTTGGTTTTTTTATATTTAATATTTTAAAAAAAAAAAAAAAAAAAAAAAATCACCCTTTTTTTTTTTTTGTTTTTTATTTTTTATTATTTCAAATTCTCATTCATGTGTGGTAATAATAATAAAAATAAATAAACAAATAAATAAATAATAAACTTTAAGATATTGTATAGTATATGTATATAAAGAAAAATAAAGATGGATCAAACTAATAGTGAAGATGGGTTTTTTAAAAGAATAAAAGATAAAACGAATGGTTATTTAGATACCCTCCCTTTTACAACAAGATTTTTTTTCATTCTATGTGTAATATTATTTTTAATAGAAAAGATTATTCAAATTCAATTATCTTCAGTTTGTTTTTCACCAAGATTATTATCATTAGATTTTGTTCATAATTGTAGGTGTTCTAAAAAAAAAAAAGGGATATTAAATAACCAATAACAAATATGTTTTATTAATATTCATTTTTTTTTTTCTTTGGTAGTTTATAAAATGATAATATCGAATTTCTTTCATTTGGATTTACTTCATATTTTATTCAATATGTTATCATTTATACCATTAGGAACGGTATTAGAGAAAAATAAATTTGGGAGTTTACGTTTTTTTTATATAGTTTTATTATTTGGTGCATTAATACCTATGATGGCATTCATACTATCATTGGTGAGCAATTATTTAGAAATTGGTTATTCTTTTTATTCTTGTTCTGTTGGTTTCTCTGGTTGTGTTTTTGCATTATTGACAATTCACTTTTTCAATGATAGTTTAGTGTCATTATATGGTATGACTAGAATACCAGCAAAACTTTATCCCTGGGCTATATTAATAATTACAAATTTCATTTTTCCTCAATCATCATTGGTTGGTCATTTATCAGGTATTTTAATTGCTATATTATGTATGTATATTTTTAAATTAAAATGATAATTTTATTCTACACTTTATTAATTATATATATATATATATATATAAAAGGGTTGAGTATTAATTTTATATTTCTTTTTTATTTTCAATTTTATTTAGATATGAATGGATATTTAAATTGTTTTATTATATCAGAAAGAAAGTTTTGTGATATTGAACTTTCAAATCATTTAAATTTTATGACAAATCAAAGAGGATTCATTACAAATTCAAATTTTTCTTGTACCTCTTCTTTTGTAAATTTAGATTCACCATCTTCTTTAGATAGTAATTTCACAAGATTGAAAAGATTTTTTGGAACCTATACTTCTAGTAATAGTGGTAGACAGTTAGGTACAGTTTTATCAAATCAATTAGAGCGAGAAAATCAAAGTTCATTTAGCGACAATAATAACAATCCAAATACCGAAATTAGTTGTACCAATAATGATATTAATGTAAACACTCAACAACAACAACTACAACAACAACAACAACAACAACCTAGCGCATCTCCAACTATATTAAAATATTCCCCAATGATTGATATGTCTAAAATTTAAATAGATGGCGATCACTAAAAATGATTTTTTTTTTTTTTTATTTTATTATTTTTTTTGGTAATAAAGAAAATTTTATCTACAAAAGTTTTTTAGGAAGAAAATTTTAAGCAATCAATATTTTTTTTTGAACATTTAAATTTCCCAACTATTTCAAGAAGAGGAGCGCTTTAATCGAAAAAAAAAAAATGTAAAAAACAAAAATTAAAAAAAAAAAAAAAAAAAAAAAAAAATAAAACGAAAATTTTTTTTGCATTAACAATTCGTTTCATTTTTAGATTAATACTTTTATTTGTCCCAACATGATTAAAAGTTTTAAAAGATTTTATGGGACTTTAAATAACAGTGCTAAACCAACTAGATTATATGAATTACCTCTAAAAAATGCATCAGAATTCCCAGAATACGATTCATCGGACTATTTCAAATTTGAAGTAATTCACCAATCTAAAAAATCAAATGCAAGAGTAACTAAAATTACAACACCACATGGTGTGTAAGTATTTTAAAAAAGAAAATAAAAACAACAAAAAAAGGTTTTAATTTTTGTTTTTTATATTTTTTTTTTTGAATTAATGTTACCACTAGTATAATGCAACCAAATTTTGTTCCAGTTGGAACAGTTGGAACAGTTAAATATTTAGACCCAATATCAACAAAAGAAACAGGATCACAATTAATGTTTGTAAATACATATCATATGGTAGTAAATTCAGATCCTAAATTAATTGAAGAAGTAGGAGGATTACATAAATTCTTAAATTATCAAAACCCTATAATAACAGATTCAGGTGGATTTCAAGTATTTAGTCTTGGACATCCTGAATCAAAAAATAATGGTAATGATGTTAATGTTGATGTTTTAAATAAATATGACGAAGTAAGAGAGTTAAAAGGAATGTCTGGTAAAAAGTATCAAGGTTTAATACAGAGAATAAAAGATACAGGTGTTGAATTTTTATCTTATAAAAACGGTGATCCATTTGAACTTGGTCCCGTTTCATCCATTAAATATCAAAAACAATTGGGTGCCGATATTATCATTCCATTCGATGAGTTACCACCTTATCATATGGATGAAAATAAGATTTTACGTTCACTTCACAGAACTCATCATTGGGAGGCAACATCTTTACTCGAACATATTAAAGACCCAAGAAAACAAGCAATTTATTCAGTTATACATGGTGGTGTTAATATTGGAATGAGAAAACAATCAATTGATTATCTAACATCACTACCATTTGATGGTATTGCTCTTGGTGGTAGTTTAGGTAAAGATCGTAATGAAATGAAAAAACTCTTAGAAAACATAATGCCATTCATCCCAAAAAATAAACCAAACCATCTATTGGGAATTGGAGATTTAGAATCAATAACATCAATTATTCCATTAGGTGTTGACAGTTTTGACTCTTCATACCCCACTCGTTCTGCAAGACATAATCAAATAATTGTTGCCGACAAACAATCCTCCTTTTCAATAAGAAATCAAGAAAATCGTTTAAAAGTAGATGAACCTTTAGAAAAATCATGTGACTGTCATACGTATGTAATCTCTTTTAATCTTTTATCAATATTGTATTTTTTATCTAACTCAAGTTATTTTTTGAAAATCAAGCTGCAAAAACTATTCCATAGCATATATTCATCACCTTTTGAAATCACATGAACAAATTTATTTTACTCTTACAACTCAACACAATTTAAGAGCAATGGCAAGATTAATGGAAAACTTTAGAAATAAAATATTACAGGATGAAGTATAGATACTTTTTTTGTTTTATTATTTAATTTTTTTTTTTTTTTTTAAAAAAAAATTATTCTTCATTTGCTTGAGGGAAATCAAAACTTTTTCTAATCTTTTTATTTGAAATATATATGCCCGTATAGTTTTGTTGATCTGGCGGTTGTCGATGTTGCTCCTGCTGTGGCGGGTTTTGTTGGTGAATATTATTAAAATGTTGGTTATTTTGATTATGGTATTGGTTTTGTTGTTGGTTTTGTTGAGAATAATTAATTTGATACTGTTGAGAGTATAAATACTCCTGCGGACTGTATGTAAACGGTTGACCATCTAAATAATGGCTAGTTGGTATAGGAAGGTGAGGTTTGTTATTTTGCTTATAGTAATTGAATATTGAACATATTCTCCGAAATTCCTCATTAATTAATTGGGTTGATCTCATTATAGAATGGATATCACTCTGCCCATAGTTTAAAGCTTCATTTAAATCTATGTTTGATATATTTGAAAAATATGAAATAAAGTTCTCAAAATCTTTTATATTTTGTATTAATTGGTTTATATTTATGCCATTTTGGTAGTTATTTGATTGTTGGTTAAAATCAAAGTAACTAAAAGAATTATTGTTGTGATTAGCATTATTACTATTTATATTATTATAGTTATAATTATTACTATTATTAATATTATTATTATTATTATTATTAATATTATTATTAATATTATTATTATTATTGATATTATTATTATTAATATTATTATTAATACCATTATTAATATTATTATTATTATTAATATTATTATTATTATTATTATTATTATTATTATTATTATTATTATTATTATTATTATTATTATTATTATTATTATTATTAGTTTTAGTATTGTTATCATTATTCTCATTTAAAGAATGGGTAGGTTCACTTTGAAGGACTCTATTTATGATTAGAGGACCTATTTCAACTTGATTTACTGAGTGCATTGATCTTTCTTCTTTCCAAGGGTCCAGATTTTTCTTTAATCTCCAGTAGCCATTTATTCCCAATTCGTCAACACCTGACTCAAACAATTTTTTTGAATGCGACAAAGAATCTTGAATTTGTTTTTTCCAATTTAAACTCTCTATTATTAATTTAAATAAATTTTAAAAGTTTTAGATAATATATCATATAATTTATTATTTGTTAAAATAACATACCCACGGGTCTATTTCCACATAGCATTACCCAATGTTTTACAATTAAGGGATATACTCCTTCTTTTAAATTTAAAAACTCTTTTTTTGGATTCAGATGATGTAATGTATATAAAACTACCCATAAAATAGCTGACCATGAAGGAAGTTTTTGTGACAAACAAAAAGGCGTTTTCTTTAAACAAATGAAACATTTTTCATCACATAAAACATATGAGTACTTTGAAGGAGTTCTCAAAGAACTTGAAATATTTGATTTATTCAGAATTTTATTTTTTTCTGAGTTACTATTATTATTATTATTATTATTATTATTATTATTATTATTATTATTATTATTATTATTATTATTATTATTATTATTATTATTATTATTATTATTATTATTATTATTATTATTATTATTATTATTATTATTATTATTATTATTATTATTATTATTATTATTATTATTATTATTATTATTATTATTATTATTATTATTATTATTATTATTATTATTATTATTATTATTATTATTATTATTATTATTATTATTATTATTATTATTACTTTTATTATTTGAATGATTTTGATGGCTAAATAAATCTGGAGAAATGTGGTTTGCTCTAAAACCATCAAAAGAATTCAAATTATTTCTTCTATTAAATCCTGTATCTGGTGAGCTCTCAAAATTTGACAATGAAAAATGAATATTTCTAGATTCATTTTCTGATAAAATATTTTGAGGTTGTTGATTTATTTGTTGAAAATTATTTGGGAATTGTTGACTATTATTATCTTTACTTTTACTTGACATTTCTTTTATATATATATTTATATAAATATATATAGAAAAAATGAAATAAAAAAACATGTACCCTACAACATTTAAAAAAAATTTTTTTTTTTTTTTTTTTTTTTTTTTTTTGTTTAAAAAAAAAGTTGAAAATATTTTATATCTTTACTGTGTTTTATGAAGGGGAGGAGTAAAAATAGAGAAAAAAAAATGATAAAAAATTGATTTGTGAAAAACAATATCTTGCAAACCTTTTTTATCCATTCACAAAAAAAAAAAAAAAAATAAAAAAAAAATTTCATCACTTGGCCATGTATGCCCACTTTTTTTCAAAGTTTGAAGGATTTTTTTTTTTGAGGAAAAAAAAAAAGATTTTAATCACAAAAACCATTTTTTGTGTATTTTTTTTTCTGAATTTATGGTTTTGGTGTGGCCCATATCAACATTTTTATAATTTTTTTTTTTTTTTGAAAATTATTATTTTTTAAAATTTTAAAAAAAAAAACAAAAAAATACAAAATTTGGTTTTTTAAAATAATTTATAAAAAATTTAATTCTTTTTTTCATGAAAAAAAAAAAGTTTAATTTTTTTTTTATTTTTATTATTTAATTGATTTGAGTGATATTTAAAATGATTTTTAATATTTTTTTTTTTCTTCTTTTTTAATATAAAAATAAATTTATTTGATGGACATTATTTTAAAATCTTGACAGTTTTTTTTCACAAAAAAATAATAAAAAAAAATAAAAAAACAAAAAAAAAAAATACGAATTTTGCATCCAAAAAAATAAACAGAATTTTATTTTATTACATTTTTCAATCATTTTTTTTTATATTTAGTAAATTTTTAACTCTGGAAAATAATTTACCTTCGATAGATTTTAATTTATTTTCAAAGATTGAGGATGCCAAATTAATGAGTAAAAAACCAAAAACCACCAAACAACTACCAAATAAATACATTAAAGTGAACTTTTTACCAGTTCTAACGAAATCTGAAATCATTGCAAATGGAATCGATAATGATAAACCAATTGAATTAACGACAGGACTTGTCATTACTACCGAGTAGGAATCTAATAAGTCCGATATGAAACTACCGAAAATACCATTAAATATTAGGTAAACAAATACTCTTGACGATGGTAATTCAAATACTTCCCAGCTTGTTAAATTTAAAATGAAAAAAACTGGCCATAAAAAGATGAAATTAAATAAACCTAAATATCCAAACATCATTGGCATTGGTAAATTCTCTTCGGATCCTATTAATTTCTTTACTAAAACTGAATACAATCCATATAAAAATGCACCAGCTATTGCTAAAATATCACCAACTACTGTATCTGTACCATTCGAAGTTTTATCAAAATCTGAATAACTAACCAAAATAACACCTGTTAATCTGTTTTTATAATTTATTAATAAAAAAAAAATATATGATTAATACTATAAATACTTTTTTTTTTTAATTTAAAATAATATTTACGTTAATAAAGTTGCAATTAATTTTTCGATTGTAAATTTATCAACTTTAAAAAAAACACTTAAAAATAATGAAAAAATACCAGAAAGAGTTGAAAGGATAGTATTTGTAGAAACAGAAGTTCTATCTAATGATAGATTATATGTATAGTTTGCAAAGAACCAAAATGGGGCTAAAATAAGACTTATTCTTAAAATTTGTTTTAGTGTAAATTTGTAGTTTGTTGTTGTTGATATTGTGGCATTAGTTTTTTTTATACCTGTTTCTAGGTTTGTATCCTTTATTATTATTGGTGTTGTTGGTGATACACTTTTATTTGAATTATTTTCATCATCATCTTCATGATCATGATCCACTTCTTTAGTTTTGAATGGGATTGATGTCCATTTTCTCCAATTTATAAAATAACCTCCTAAATAAAATGAAAATATTGATGTTCCAAAATAGGTAAGGAAGAATGGTTTATCATATGATTCTGTTATAAAAATAATCTTTTTTATTTTCAATTTTATTTTTATTTTTTTTATATGTTGGTGTATGTTAATAAATTATTGTTTTTATGATGCAAAGATAAAATATAGTGTATACTTACTTGAGTTATAACACTTGAAGCAACCCATAAAGATACAACAGCTAATACTAATAAACTACCAATTATATGTCTCCTAGCTTTTTTAGAATTTGACTCCTTTTGTGAAATTGGTACTTCATCTTCTTCATAATCACCATTTATTGGTTTGATGATTGGTGTTACATCAGTTATTTCATTACTATCAATACTGCTACTGCTGCTACCTTTATTTATTCTATTATTACTATTAATATGGTTATTATTACTACCATTATTACTACTATTATTATTAATAATAATATTATTGTTATTCCGTATATATTGATTATTCGTGTCATCTGTTATTATGTATAAATCTTCATTATTAATTATATTATCATTATTATTGTTATTGTTTTCAACATCAACAATATTATTATTTTCATATACTTCTTCACCATTAATACTACTATTTATTATATCATTTTCATTATTATAGTTCATAATTTATATGTGTGCATAGGAAATGGGGTTTTATGAAAAAAAAAAAAAAAAAAAAAAAAAAATATTAAAAGATATTTTTAAACGAAAAAAAAAATAAAAAATAAAAAAAAATAAAAAAAATAAAAAAATAAAGGGGTATTAAATGAATTCCCTGTACAGATTTTATTTTGTTCCTTTCTTATTTTTTATTTTTTATTTTTTATTTTTTTTTTGAAATCAGTTAAATATTCTTTGTAAATAAATAAACTTCTCTGTCATTCTTTAATCATTTAATTTTTTTTTTTTTTATTTTCAAATTAAAAAGATATCTTGTGTGATTCCAATATATTTTTTTTGTTTTTTTTTTTTTATTTTCCAATTTTTTTTTTTTTTTTAATTTTCAAACAATTTATTTTTTTATTTTTTTTTTTTTTTTTTTTTTTTCTTCCCAACATGTATAAAAATGAAAACTCTATTTTTGTTTCTATAATTAGTTATAGAGATAGTGGTATGTTATAAATTTATAATAAAAAAAAAGAAAGAAAGGATAAAGGAAAAAAAAAAAAAAAGGAAAAAAAAAAAAATCTAATAAACACTTTTTTATAAATAAGAATGTCAATGGACTATTAAAAACTTAATAGAATTAGCAAAAAATAGTGAGAATATTTTCATTGGAGTATGTTTACAATATTCAATGAAGGATGACAGAGATAATGAGTGTTTTCAATATAAATTTGAAGATACTGAATATGGTAAAAAACATATAAGAACTATTAGAATGGATTATAGTGAAGCGAAAGGTCCGTGTTATGCAAGGGCATTAGTTCAACAACAACTATATAATGGAGAGAAATATTATCTTCAAATTGATAGTCATATGAGATTTGTAAAAGATTGGGATACAGAGATGATAAATCAACTATTACAATGTAAAACTAGTGATAGTGATGATACTGTCGTCGATGAGAAAGCCATTCTTACATGTTACCCAATGGGATATAAATTACCAAATGTAATACCAGTTCATAGATTTCCAATATTATTAGTGGCAACAGAGTTTGGAAAGAACGATGGTTTCTTAAGAATAGGTGGTAAAATTGTTTCTAAAAAGTTAACACGACCATGTCCATCCTTATTTTGGGTTTCAGGTTTTAGTTTTTCACGTTCTCATATAATAGCAGATGTTCCCTATGATCCAAATTTACAATATCTATTCTTTGGTGAGGAAATTTCAATGTCTGCACGTTTATTCACTCATGGTTACAATTTTTATAGTCCCACCAAAACTTTAATATTCCATCTTTGGAATAGAGATTATCGTTCAACTTTTAGAGAAAATAAATCTATTGAAATTGAAGAATTAGAAAATAAATCAAAACAAAGGTTATCTATTTTATTAAATAATAATAATAATAATAATTTTAGTAATAACGAAATAGAACCTAAATATAACTTGGGTAATATTAAAAGTTTAGATGATTATTCGAACTATTGTGGTGTAGATTTTAAAAATAAAACGATAAATAATAAGGGTAAATTTGGGGGTTATTATGAAGAGAGAGATATATTTTTTATGAATGAAATTATGGAGTATGTAATTAAATCCCAAATCGGTATTTAAATTAATAATAATAATAATAATAATAATAATAATAATAATAATAATAATAATAATAATAATAATAATAATAATAATAATAATAATAATAATAATAATAATAATAATAATAATAATAATAATAATAATAATAATAATAATAATAATAATAATAATAATAATAATAATAATAATAATAATAATAATAATAATAATAATAATAATAATAATAATAATAATAATAATAATAATAATAATAATAATAATAATAATAATAATAATAATAATAATAATAATAATAATAATAATAATAATAATAATAATAATAAATAATAATAATAATAATAAATAATAATAATAATAATAATAACAATAATAATAATAATAACAATAGATATCAGATAAAAAAAATATTGTTGTGAAAACAATATTATGAATAACAGTACTGTATTATTGCTATTCTCCATTTTTCAATAATATCAAATTTACAAAAGTGAGAGATAATATGATCAAAGTATAATGAAAAAATAATGATAAAAAATGTAAAAAAAAATGTAAAAAAAAAAAAATTTAAATAAAAAGGAGGCTAACCAATAGCAAACCCCAAAAAAAAAGAGTAAAATATGACCAAAGAAAAATAAAAATAAAAAAAAATTAATTAAAAAATCGACCAATAGAAACCTATTAAAATAATTCGAATGAAAAAAAAAAACTGCAAATTTAGAAAAAAAAAAAAAACATCAGAGATATTTTAGTTTTTTTTTTTTAAATTAATTTCAAAAATAATAACATCAAAGATTATTTTTTTTTTTTTTTAATTAATTTAAAAAATATTAAAAAAAAAAATTTGATTTTGGTGATTTTTTTTTATTTTTTTTTTTTTTTATACTATTTTTTTTTTTATTTTTATTTTTATTTTTTTTAGTCAATTTCAACACTCTCGAGCAAATATAAAATATATATTTTTCTTAAATAACAATGGAACCAATTCATAAAACAACTGATAGAGTTTGGTATATTACTGGTACAAGTTCCGGTTTAGGTTTAAATTTGGTTCAACAATTAGTAAAGAAACCAAACACCCAAGTTGTTGCTATTACTCGTAATCCAACTGAAACTCAAAGTAGAATTGATTCTAAATATTTAGAAAATGTTACAATCATTAAAGCTGATGTAACAAATGAAGAAAGTGTAAAAGAAAGTATAAAAGAAACAATGGCAAAATTCGGAAAAATCGATTGTGTTGTTAATAATGCTGGTTTCGGTATTATTGGTGCTGGGTAATTATTAAATTTTTTAAAAAGAAATAATTAAAGATTAATAAAAAAAAAAAAAAAATGACTGACACCTTTTATTTTTTTTTTAAAAAAAAAAAAAAAAAAAAAAAAAAAAAAAAAAAAAAAAATTATAGTGAAGAACTTTCAAATGAAGAAATTAGAAAAATCTTTGATGTTAACTTTTTCGGTCTTTTAAATGTAGTTCGTCATGTTACACCTATCTTAAGAGAACAAAAATCAGGTTATATTTTTAATATCTCATCAGTTGCTGGTTGGTTAGGTCTCCCAGAAATGGGTGCATATTGTTCCTCAAAGTTTGCTGTTAGTGGGTTAACTGCTTGCTTAGATCAAGAATTATCACCATTTGGAATTAAAGTTATCTTATTATCACCAAGTGGTTTCAAATCAAATTTCGTTGATACAGGTATGAGCATTGCAAAGAATAGAATCGATTCCTATAATACATCAGACCGTTGTAAATGGATAGATGATATTGTAAATAATGCTCGTGGTGACCCAGATAAATTCTCTGAAACTGTTATTAACTTATCTGAAAATGAAAATCCACCAAAAAATGTTTTCTTGGGTACTCACGCAATTCAATTAATGAGAATGTGGTTCTCTGCTCAAGCAGCTGAAATGGAAAAAAACCTTGATATTTCAATTTCAACAGATTATGAACATGCTCCAAAAATCGAATACTAAAAATTTAATTCACATTAAATTTAATTTAAATTCCACTTTTTAAATAAAAAAGAAAATAAATTATTTTATTATTTTTTGTGAAAAAAAAAAAAAAAAAAAAAAAAGTGAAAAAATAATAAGCAAAAGATTTGTCTCAATATTTTTTTTATAAAAAAATTTCCCAATAAAATGAAACTCATTATGGGATGTAATGAATTATTCAATTGAATGTTGTTATACTCATTAACATAAATCAAATAAATAAGTAAATTAAAAATAAAATAAAAGAAATAGTATTTTTATTTTCCCACTTTTTTTTTTTTTATATTTTAATTCTATTATTTGAAATTAAAATTTAAATATATTAATTAACAAAAACGACGACCAATATCAATATCAAGGATAATGACATTGATTTTTCTTCCACCGCAACCATCGAAACCATTGAACCATTATGTCTTATTATGAAAAAATATAATAAAAAAAAAAATTTATTATATACAACAAAAAGTTAATTAAAAAAGTTCAAAATAACATCCCCAAAAGTAAAAAAAATAAAAAATTCCCTCAACTCCCATTTATAGGAATAGTAGTTTTTTTAGTTTTTTTTTTTTTTCTTTTCCTATTATTGGATTGATATACTTTTTTTTTTCTTGAATGATTGGTGGGGCTAAATTGTTATTTCACCGAATTTATATATTTTTGAAAATTTAACTATTTTTAAAATAATTTGTTTCTATAGTTTCTTTTGAAAACAAAAAATATTCCACAAATATAAATTTTTTTTTTTTTATTATTTTTCTACTAATATTGAAGCCCAAAAAAAAATAACTTGAAAACATTATCCCAATAAAAAATTGTTTTTGATAATAATAATTATAAATTTACAATAAAAATTAAATTTTCAAAAAAAAAAAAAAAAAAAATCTTGTTAATAATATCTTTAAAAAATCATTAGATTGTATTGATATTTATACACTTTTTTTTAAAAAAAAAAAAATTTTTTTTGAGAAATCTTTTTAAAATATTAATTTTTTTGATTTGTTTTTTAATTTTTATAAATAAACAATGAAGTTTATTATTATTATTTTAACATTATTTTTTTTAATATATTTAACAAATTCCCAATTTCCTATACAAGAAGAGTATAATTGTTTAAAATCTATTGCAGTAAAGTATAGTCCATCAGGATGGTCAAAAACTGAAAATGGGACATATACATTTTGTACTTATATTGGAATGATTTGTAATGTTGATACAGGTAGAGTACAGAGGTATAATATTATTTTAATCATTTGAAATATAAAAAAAAAAAAAAGAAAAAAAAAAAAAAATTAACTAACAAAAAATTTATTTTAAAAAATAAAACAGATTACAAATTAGTGGTTCTGGTGGCAATATAAATAAACTTAACTACACTGATTTAATTTGTATGCCAAATTTTGAAGAATTGTAATTAAATATTTAATTAAATTTGAAATTTTTTTTCAAAAAAAAAAATTTTCTAATTTTTTTTTTTTTTTTTTTTTTCATCTATTCACTTTTAAAAAAAGAGAAATAAATTATTTAGATATTGACCCCAATTTAATTTATTACAAATTTCCTAATTGTAAAATTGTAAAATATTCATCAACAAATGGTATTATTAATGGAATTACTCAAGCTTTACCTAGCTATGATGAATTTACATTGTATTCTTTAAAAGTAAACAACTCAATAGTGAAAACCTCATATTTATGTAATGTCGGTATATTAAGTATTTATGGAAGTGGATATGTTAATTTAGTAAACGATGATATGTCGAGTTGTCTTAATATATCCAAGTTAAATCAACTTTATATATGGGCAACTAATTATCCTGATTTTTCACAATTCAACGGATTGAAAACATTGTCAATGGGATTTGATTCAAGATTCGATATAAGTTCAACCTTTTATTTCTCAAAGATATTCGCATCAAATGTTATAATTAACCATCAGATAAATTTAGAGATCACTCCGTTCTATTTTTCGAGAAATTTAAATATTAAAACATTAAAAATTTCAGGTTCATTTGAAAAGCCACTATCCATAGTTGATTTAAGAGGAAATATAAACTATGAATCTATTAGTCTAACCGTTTATGGTTTTCAGTTCAACGTCTATGGGCATTTACCTATTATTGTAGGTAATAATGTAACATTTTCATTTTCGAATGGTAATTTAACTGCGTTTCCTTCTTTACAACTATTTGGTGATCCATCACATAGAGTTGAAATTTCAAGGAGTATTTCAATTTCAACAGTTTTACCATCATTTAGTGGAGTTGGTTTATCTTATGATTTATCGTCAAATAAACTCTCTGGTACCATAGATTCTTCATGGTGTAACACTGAGGTTAACTTTTATTTAAATACTTTGTCTGGTTCAATTCCATCATGTTTTTCTTGCTATTTTAAGAGTTCAGGTAGTGATTATTTACCCTCAATGTATGATAGATTCGTTGGTAATCAATTCACAGCACAACAGTTAAACATGTCGATGCCATGTACTACTTTTCTCCCATCGGTTAAAGTAATAAATTCAACTACAATGATAGTTCAAGGTATTGATATTGGATTCAATTCAAGCAATTGGTTAGTTAATGGTTCAATTGCTATTAAACAAACTATTCCTATTAAAATTGGTTCTGAATATAATTGTACGATTTCATCTGGTAGTTTTAAAGGTGTTGATTACTTTTCTGTGTTGTTTGTCCTCCCAAATAATAATCTATACACATTCCCAGTTAATTTAAATAAAGAACCAAATCCAAACTATGTGCTTCTTAATAACTCTACATTAAAAATTAAAGGTGCTTTCTTTTCAAGTTATATGAATTATACCAATCAATCCGTAACTATAGGATCTAATAATTTTCCATGTATAATCACATCAGGTGATTTCTTTAACATTGAATGTGATGCTCAATCATCTATCTCAGGTAAATCTATGTTAATTGTCAAAACAGGAGTAACAAAAAGAAGAGTTATGACTGATTTACAAAATGGACTGATAAATAATAAAACATGTCCAAATGATTGTACTGGTGATATTAATGGTGTGTGTGATCTTAGTACTGGACTTTGCATGTGTGAAATTGGATTTGTTTATAGTGATTGTAGTGGTATAGATTGTGGGGTCTATTGTCAAAATAATGGTATTTGTGATTTTTCAACTGGTAATTGTATATGTAGTCTAGGATACATTGGAGTGAACTGTAATACATCTACCACTAGGTGCCCCTCTAACAATTCACTACAATGTTCTGGTTTTGGTTTTTGTGACTCCAAAACTGGTTTATGTGTATGTAATCGTGGCTATCAAGGATATGCTTGTGATATTCCAACATTAACATGTCCAGTTGGATCAAATTTACAAATTTGTAGTGGTTTAGGTTCTTGTGATTACAATATCGGTCAATGTATGTGTGATATTGGTAGGGCATTAGGTGATTGTAGCGGTTATGAATGTTCTCCAGTGGATTGTTTTTCTCGTGGTTATTGTGATTTTACTGTTGGTAATTGTATTTGCTTTGATAGACAATGGTTAGGTGATAATTGTTCAATACCATATCAATATATAACCTCAATATCACCATCAACAACTGATGGTGGTTTAGCCATTATATATGGGTTCTTTGGTGATATTCATGGTGGATTATCAATTAAACTTGACACAATAGATTGTGAAATTCATAACTATTCATCTAGCGAAATTTCATTCATCGCACCGCCAGATACTGGTATAAAATCATTATCAATATATCAAAATGGTATTACTATCAATGAGACCTATAGGTATGAAAATAAAATTAAATTGTGTCAAAGTAATTGCTCAAGAAATGGTATTTGTAATTCAACCAATGGACAATGTAATTGTAATAATGGTTTTAGTGGATTTGATTGCAGTATTACATCAGGCACAGGTAGCTCAACTAATACAACCATCGATCCCTCAACTGGTGGTGCTAATATGACAAATCAACAAATTAATTTTAATATTTATTTTAAATCAATTTTTGAAATCGATTACAATGGTAAAAAAGTAAAAGAGTACCCATTAAAAAACAATTGGAAAATTAATTCAAAACCAAACAACAATCAACAATATCAACTCACCCAAACTATTCAAGATAAAGGAACATGCACGATTATATCAATAATTGAAGAAATTACAAACCCAAAAGAATTTACATTCGCCAATACAACATTTAGATTGGATAAAGGTTCAATTAAATTCACAATTTCTATAAATAATTACACTTATCAAAATAATTTAAATACATTACAACTTCAACTTGTATCTTTAATTGATGAAGATAATAATATTAGCTATGATAAAGATGACAGTGATTGCAATAAAAATCAAACAAATATTGAAACCAACGACAACCAAGAAGGAGATTTAAATTTTAACTATATAAAAATTTCAAAAGATAACAGAGTTTTAGTTGGAAGATTCATTAATAAAGTGGTTTCTAATGGTAGATCAACATTTTTATCAACAACTCTAACCAATGATACCCAATCAGCTATAGTATCCCTTAATTTACCACATTGCATAGATTGTTTGATAGATCCTGACTTTTCTTTGATTATTACTTCAGATTTCAAACCAAGTTGTGATGATGGTGACTCTAATTCTAATTGGGTCATACCAACTTCTGTTATAATATCGGTGGTTGGTGCTGCAATTATTGCTGGTACTTTATTATTTTATTATAGAAAAAACTTTATTGAAGGTAAACTTCAAAAACAATTAAATCAATTAAAAATGAGTAAACAAAAAACTAATAAATAATGTAAATAAATTGAATTCTCAATAAATTCTTTGATTTTTTTTTTTTTTTTTTTTTTTTGAGAATACAGGAACAATCAATCTGTAAAAAAAAAAAGAATCTGGTGGTTCATTTAACAGGGAATCCAATTCGAAACCTATATTTTACCATTAATGATTAAACTGGTTTGTGGATCCAAAATTTTTGAAATCAGTCTTATTTATTATTACAACCTTGTCAAATAATCCACTCTAATTATATAATTAATATTTGTAAAAAACTTTATTCAAAGAATCCTAGATAAAAAAATTGAGATTGATTTTTTTGTATTTTTGTAGTTTTATTTTATTTATTTATTATTTTTTTTGTTATTTTTTTTATTGAGTTGATTTTGTTAAATCGAACCATTGTCTAAGTGTATCACTAAGAATTGAAGGAATATTATTTAATGATCTTAGAATCACATAATATAAGAATGGGAATTCTGACATATAGTTGGTACGTTGAATTTTGCCATTGTTAAAAGAAATAGACTAAAATTATAGAAATGGATTAGAAATTTGGTTTTTTTTTTTGTAAATTGAAAACTAAAAATACTTACTTCAAAATCTAAAATACTGTTGTTATTAACTGGATTATCAATAACAATGAAAACAATGAAAACATTTTTGATACTAGCTTCACGAAGATATTTCTTTGTGGTTTCTGGATCACGTAAACTCCAACCATCTGAAACGATGAAAACCAATTGCATAGCTGGTTCACCTGAACTTGATTGTTTATTCATTTCCATGATTTGAAGTGTTTTAGAAAGGAAGTTAACCATATTGGTTTTTGTTTGTTGGAATTTGAATTGGGTGATAATTTCTGGACCAGTTTGATCAGAGAAAACTTGATCGAATGAATGAACCAATTGAACATCTTCACCAAATCTAACGATACCTAATTGACCGACTTCAAGACGGGACATTGCTCTTGAAATCATAGTCATAGCTTCTAAAGCGAAACCGCCACTGTGATAGGTTGCCATTGATTCAGTGTCATCGATAGCCAATAAAACTTGATATTGTCTCTTGTTTGGTTTGGTACGTCTTAACCAAATCTTATCCTTCTTGAATTGAGAGGCAATGTATGGAATAACCTTTTTCATATTGATTCTTTTACCAGATTTATAGTCACCTTGTAATTTAGTGGCCAAGGTTGGTTCAAGGATAAGTCTTAATTGTTCACAAAGGTCTTGGGAGAGATCATTGGTAAGTTGTTCATATTTCTTCCATAACTCGTTACCGATTTCAGGATTACTGGAGTTTTCAATCTTGTATTGCTCTAACTCTTGTCTCATTCTATCCAAATCTTCACGAGTTAATTTCTTTTCCTCGAGAGATTCTTCATCTTCTTCATCATCTGGTTCCATTTCTTGATCTTCATCTGTAATTGCTTTTTCTTTGTCAAGATTTGTGATGTTTTCCAATTGTTCTTTTGAGAATTGTTCTTTTTGATTTAAACCATCAGTATTTTCATCTTGGCCATCTTGTTGATCTTTTTCAAGTTTTTCTTTTTCTTTTTCTTTTTGTTGTTTTAATTGATCTTGTTTTAATTTTGACATTGAAATCTTTTTATTTTGGTCAAGTTCTTGTTTAGACTCATCTTGGTGTTCAACTTCTTGTTTATGATCGACATCCATATCATCCTCTTCATCAATATCCATTTGATCCTCTTCTTGTTCTGCTTGTTCATCTTGAGCTTTATTTTGTGGAATATCTTGTAGTTGTGAATCAGTAGCAGCGGCTAATGCTTGATCAGTTTCTTCATCTTTATCGAGTTTTTCATCGTCTTTAATGAATTCATAATCTTGGTTTTCATTTTCTTTGGCATTTGGATCTTGTTTTGGTGCTTTTTCTTTTGGTTCAGATGATTCTTCTTCTTGATCCTCTTGTTCTTGTTTGAGATTTAAACGTTTCTTCCACTCTTTATTTGCATCACCCATCGATCTATATGGATTTGGGTCAACTTGTTTTTGTTTCTTTGGTTGTTGAGCATTTGATTGTGGTTGTTGTTGAGATTTAAGGTTTTTCATCGCACCAGTATCATTTTCAGATGGAGTTGGTTGAGTCATACCACTATCGTCATCAGCATTATCTTGATTGGATTCATCTTTCATCTCTTCATCGGTATTTGAAACATTTGACTTA
Organism: Dictyostelium firmibasis; assembly: GCA_036169595.1. Taxonomy (NCBI): domain Eukaryota; phylum Evosea; class Eumycetozoa; order Dictyosteliales; family Dictyosteliaceae; genus Dictyostelium; species Dictyostelium firmibasis. The sequence goes on from CM069768.1 coordinate 1,886,698, forward strand.
CTACCAGTTTTATCTTTAACACCTAATGGTTGTTCTGAATCTTTTGGTGTTTCATCTTGTTGTTCATTTGTAGTGAGTGATGTTTGATCTTCTTCTGGTTGTTCTTTCTCTGGTTCATCACCACCTTCTGGATTAACTGAATCAACATTTGCTGGATCTATTGGTTGATTTTCTTTTTCTTCTTGATCTTCTTTCTCGTCTTCTTGATTTTCGTCTTCTTTTTCTTCACCATCTTGATCAGATTCTTCTTTTTCATCACCATCCAACTCTTTCTTCTTTTCTTCCTCTTTACTAACATCATCACCATCCATTTCATCTAAAGGATCTTTGAAATCGTCACCACCATCTTGTTGTTCGTCTTCTTTACCTTCTTCTGGATCATCTAATTCCAAATCTTCAGGAATTTCCATTTGATCATCACCTCTTGGATCACCATGATTTTCTTCTTTCTCTTGTTCTTGGTTGATAACATCATCCTCATTCTCCTCTTGACCGAAATCCTCCTCATCACTTGCGCCATCATTAGCATCTTTATTCTCATCATCACCTGCTTCTTCGTCCTTTCCTTCTTCACCTAATTCATCTTCATCTGGTTTACCATTTTCTTCTTTCTTTTTTTTATCATCTTTCTTTTCATCCTTGTCATCTTTTTTATCATCTTTTCCATCTTGTTTTGCCATCATCTCTTCGCTATTGGTTTCATCACCTTTACCTTCTTCATCTTGTTCCTCTTCATCTTGAACATCTTGTTCATCCCAAAGTTTTTCATCGACGACATTATCTTCTGGTTTCTCTAGATCACCCATTTCTTTATCATTTTCTTTCTCATTGTTTGGATCATCTTTCTTATCTTGATCTTTGTTTTCATCTTTTTTAATGTCGTGCATTTCACCCTCAAAGTCATCTTCCATATCGAAGCCTTGATCTTCATCTTTCTCTTCTTTCTCTTCATCTTCATCATTATCTTTTTCTTCTTTCTTTTGGGTATTTGTATCTTCTATTTGACCTTGGTCTTCAATTTGATCACTTACATCCTTCTTACCTTTACCTTCTCCCATACCAGTACCTTCGACATCATCTTCAAATGTTGATTTACCACCCTCACCACTTTCACCATCATCACCGGCATCAGCTGGTTTACAGAAACCTTTGGAATAGAGTTGAATGAAAACGCCAGAGACAATATATTCAAGTTTACAACAAGTCTTATGATAGGATAAACTATCAACAATCGATTGATTTACAATTAACATGAATTGAGCTAATAATGGTCCCATTTGTTTAATCATTTGTCTATAGATTGATAATGTTGAAACACTACCACCACCATTAACAATGATATTGTGAAGTATAACAAATTGTTCCAATAATTTCGATAATTTTAATGATTGAACTTGATGATCAATAAATTCACTTAGTTTGGAAATACTACCATCTTCAATGGTATACTCTCTAACTCTCTCCAATTCTTGATCCAATTCTTCTTGTTCTTTATTATACATTATGATTTGATTAGATTGGGTTTTCAAATCTTGAATTGAAATCAATATTTGATCAATTAAAATACCAAATTGATTTGTAAACTCTTTAATATTATTTTGATTTTCAATATCATTGTCATTAATTGAATTACCAATTAATTCTTCATATTCTGAATTAAATTGATTAATTAATGAATCAATCTATATTAATATTTTTAAAGGAAAAAAAAGGATCGTATTAGTAAAAAAAAAATAACTATTAATTTTTTTGTTTTCTTGAAAAACTTACATTATTAATTAAAATTTGAATTGGTGATTTTATATAATTAATATTTGATAATTTTGATAATAATAATTGATTTAATTTATCTTTAATTTCTTTGAATTTAGTGAAAATTGAAACGACTAAATTAATTGTCGACCAAGTCATCATTGGATATTGATTATTAAGGAAAGAGAAGAGATTACGTAATTTAGATTGATGTTTATCGATATCAGATTTAATGGATTCAATGATAGATTGGACGGAACAAATTTCAGGGATAATAGTTGAAATCATACCACCACTAACAGCAGATGTTGTTTTCTTACAAAGTAATAAAATCTCATTGACAGCTTGATTAAATTGATTGATTGATTCTCTTTGAATTTCAAACCATTTACTTAACATATTATGGTTGTTAAAGATTTGTTCATCGACTTCACTGGTGTTGGAACCACTGATATTTGTGAATAATTCGGTGAATAGAGTTAAATGATTCCAAGAGTTGACAGAATCGATAAGATTATTTCTTTGAGCAATGATAATTGATAAAAAGTGTTCAATATAACCATTAATTTTTTGAACATGTTTACTTGAGAGATCTGAACTGTATTCAATGGATAATTGACGTAATCTATGAACTCTCGAAACGATACGATAGTAGTATTGATCGGCTTGATCCAATAATTTAGATCCATTATCAGCAGTGATCTTTGTGAATGAAGTTGGTAGATAACCTTGATTATCAGAGATTGTTGGTAAATGTCTAACATTGAAAAGATAGGAGATTTGTAATTGTTCTTGTGGATAATGATTGGTGTGATAGGAAAGACCCATCTCTTGGAATTTTGACATTAATTCTTTCAATGCAAATTCTTTCTCTTGTCTCTTTACTTTTTCATCTGATAACTCTTTAAGTCTATCAATGATTTCAATCGATAGATCATTGATAATATCGACACCATCTCTAACAACTTTCCAACTGTCGGATTCTAAAAGATTCTCTTTACAAATTTGAATCATTCTCTTTGAAAGTAGTGGAAGTTTATTTTGTAATAATTTTTCATTATCAACTTGGAATAATTTCTTTAACAATGGTGATTGAATTTCAATTGGTTTAGAGATTGAATCAATTGATTTTCTATCAATAGAATAATTACTTGGAGAGAATGTTAACCAATCATTGAAAGTTTCAATGAACAATGATTTCTTTTGAACTTGTTGTTTCTTTTGATTCTTTTGATTATTTTTTGATTTCTCCTCAAAGATTGTAGCAGCACCAGAATGTAAAATTAAAGGTGGAATATCTAATTCATTTTCAATTTGAGTGAAAATATCGTGTAATGGTTGAGCCAATACATTCTTGTATTTGATAGTTATCTTTGCTAAATTTCTATGAGAAACCTCAATGTGTTGTTTCAAACGTTCATATTGAGTTAATAATCTATTGTCATCCCATCTTGAAAGTCTAATGAATTCTAATGCTTTGTCTTCGATTGGTTTAATTGATTTTGCTAAACGATCTTCAAATCTAGAGATGAAATTCTCGAAATATTTAAATATGTTATAGATGATATCTGATAGTTTTTGTTTATAATCTGTATTTTTAGAGGTACCAATAAGTTTAATTGTTGAGTTCAATTGTTTGTAGAAAGATTTCAACAATTCTATACGAGTAAGGAAATCTCCTAAACTTGAAGAATAGAGATATTGTTGGAGTGTATGGAAATTCTTTGATAGATTATCTGCCTCCAACTCTGCTGATGAAGGTTCATCATTAATTAGATCATAAAGAATGAACCATGATTTTAATGCTTTAACTTCTGCTTCCTTCTCTTGAGATTGGAAAATTGATGGCCATGATTCAATTTCTAATTTTCTCCAACGAACAATCAAAGATGAAACTTCATTCAAATGAGATTGAATTGATACCGCTTTACTTGCAAATGATTCCCATTCTAAAGATTTACGTAAGAGTAATTCTAAACCTGTTAAAATCTTTGCCAATGGATCAGTAGCAGGATAGGTCATTAAACGATCGATCAATTTAACCATGAGTGTAAGATTAGCTTGTTCTGGATACTCTATCAATAGTTCCAATACTCTCTTTCTAAATGAAATTAATGGTTCACGAATGATGCCAATCTCTGAGATATTTGGATCACGATAGATGTTATAGGTCTTATTTTGATGAATTACATCAACTTGATCATCATTATCAATACCTTTAGATTTCTTGTAAAGATATGAACTTGTCTTTAAGAATCTAAACTTCTCATCTAATTTACTATATGTTATTATAGATGGTGGACGAACCGATAGAGTCTCCTTAAGATTTGAAGCTGATAAAATATGTGAACCTAATGATAATTGATCGAATTCCATATCACCAGATCTTTGATTTAAAATTTTCATTAAAAGATAACTACTAGTATAGAACAATTGGAATAACTCTGATCTATCTCTATCACTAAGTTTCCATTGTTGTTCTTCTTTTGGAATTGGGATACCATCTAAATGTTTAAAGATATCTCTATGGATTGAACATAATTGTAAGATCTCTTCATTGTTAATAGACGATTTAAAAAACATTGAATTCTCATCACCTCCATTTGCTGATGCTTCAGTATTTGAATCAACTTCTTTATCTTCATCATTGTCAACTTGATTTTCAACGATATTGGCAACTTCTAAATCTTCGAAATCCTTATAGAAATTTGGGAATGAAGTTAAGAAAACCTTTTCATCCTTTTCTTCTTTGGTTTCCATTTTATGGGTTTGAACTTTATATTTAAATTCTTGATTCTCCAATTCCTCTTTCTTTCTTTTTTCTTCTTCTTGGAATCTCCATTCTTGTACAAAGATTCTAAATATTGAATCGATGGCTTCTAAATTATCTACATCCAAATAATTTGAATTTGAAAGTTGGCTATAGATTTGACAAAGAGATGAACGTAATAATAATCCAATGACTTTGAAGTTTTGTAAACCACCATTACAATTATCTTGGTTAGTTTTTTGATTAAATTTCATCATATCTTTAATTGAATCCAATGTTAATTTATCTAATAATAAATTATTTGAGGTGGTTGTAGTTTTTGAGTTTGTATCAATACTATTAATTCTTGGGAATTGAGTTAATGATAATAAAACCTTTTGAATTTGTTTAGTTATACCTTTATTACCACCTAATTTATTATCTTGAACTCTTTGTTTAAATGAAACTGCCATCATTCTTAAACCAGATTTCATTTGATAGACAGTTGTAACAATTGGTACAATGATATCACGATATCTAGTATAGAATTTCTTTTCACATGATTGAATGAAATGATTTGCTTTCTCTTGCCACATTGATTCAGTTGATAATATCATTTGATTGTATGATGAATTTGCTGCTGAACTATTTTGTTCACTATCTTCTTGATTTTCAAGTTCAACCTCTAAATTAAATTCATTTTTGACTTGTGATAAATCCAATTTCGAGATTAAATCAATGATTTTTTCAATATTTGAAAAATGATTTGAAAATTGTGAAACGTCACGATATAATTCTTCAAATTGTGATGGAATTGGACGAAGTGTAATCTTTTTAGAATCTAATGTTAATTTTTGATCGATTGATTGTTTCTTTTGAATCAATTCATCGATTACTAAACTTGTACCATCTTTGCCTGTGTATTGTTTTTCAATGGTTGATCTAATATCGATTTCATCTTGTAATTGTTTTGAATGTTCTTTGGAGTATTGTAAAATAACATCATACTTCTGAGTTGGATCAATTGAACCAGATGGAACCAACATTATCAATCTAAATGTATTCAATAATAATTGAAGTCTACCAAATGTTGATTGTAATTTCAATTCATCTTCATATAAATCTTGATTATTCAATGTCAAACTTAATAAAATATCAAGACATGGTAATAAAAGTTGTTTTGAAATTTCATTAAATGATTTATCATTTGATTCAACTAATAATTTCTTAATATTTTCAATTAATTGTTTAATATCATTATCATTATTATTCTCAGTTTCAATTGCATCTGATAATAAATAATCGCCAAGTGTAATAATATTTGATAAAAGTTGTTTCTTTTCTTGATCATTATTAAAAGATTTATAGAAGCTTGTAATGGTTGATAATAATAGAGCAATGGATTGTTTAATTTGATAATTGAATGATTCAATATTTGAAACTTTTGAAGAACCATCAGCACTTGTTAAATGTTGAATGATTTGATTCAATTGATCAATTTTAATTGGTACCTCAGCAATACTGACGTATTCCCAGTCACATGTAAGATAGAAAGAGAAAACAGTTTGAATATTTTGGAATAAACGTGGTGGACCATATCCAAATCTAATAGAATCGTAATGATTAACTTTACTATCGACTAAATTTGCTGCTACATCATTCTTTGAAAGTCTATATTTGTATTGTGGCAATGAAAATTTACCAACGTGTGAAATATCATTAAATGCATTATTCCATTGACTTGAGTTATAAACATAAAGAATTGAATGGATTACTGATTGAAGTTCAATTATACCAATTGATGCTTGTTGTTGTGATTCTTCTTGAGAAGTTGTAACTTTTTCTAAATAATTATCAATCATCCAAATTAATTTTTGATAAAAAGCTAAATGATACAATGATCTTGGTATAGTTGATGATTTATATTTATTGACAATATATTTCAATTCATCGATAATAGATTCAAGAATTGGAATGATTGATTGTTTCATTTTACCATTTTCAATATCCATATGTTGTAACATTAATAGTTGAACTAATTGAGCAATAACAAAAGTTTCCTTCAAATGAAGTGAATGATCAATTAATGGAGATATTGAAATTAATTGATGTTTAATTGATAATGGATCAAAGTGAATTGATGTTCCATCACCCATAATCATTGAATCATTATTTTCATCTGATGAAAAAGCTGAAACTGGATTAAATGTTGAATTCAATTCAAATTGTTTTTGTTTTTCAATCAATTGTTTTAATTTATCAGATAATGTTTGTGGTACTAATTCTAAATTTTTAAGGAATTCATCAACACGATCTAACTCTTCTTTACTATCGGAATTTAATTGATAATTTGCCCAATATAATGTTGAAATTGCTTCTATTAAAGTTTTCTTCCAATCTTCATCTATTGCATTACTACAATGTTTAATTGGTGATTCATTCTTATTGAAGTTGAATTGAACCTTTTCAAGGATACCTAGGAATTGGGTATCCAATTGAACCAAATGATTTGATTTCATAACCAATGGATAACCACCAACTTTCCATAGACGATTATTTGAGTTATCATTATTATATTGATTTAAACCAGTGTTAATCTTTTCAATTAAAACTTGTAAACCAGTATTAATTAATAATGGTGAATCTGATTTTGATGTCAAATTTGTTAATTTACTAATCTCTTTATAAATCCATCTCCAACGAATTATAAATTCACCCAAATTAAATTGACGCGATGGTAGATTGAATGTTGAATTCCAAAAATTATTTTTTAATAAAACTAATTGATTTAAAATTTGAATTGTTGAAAAAATTGATTGTTCTTGTTCTTGTTCTTGTTGTTGTTGTTGTTGTTGTTGTTGTTGTTGAGATAATTGAATTAACCATTGGTCTATTTGTTCATCTAATGATTTGAATAAACGATAGATAATTGAAATAATATCTTGATGTGGTAATAAATCTTTACTCATCATTTTCTTAGTATAAGCCAATGATAATAAAATAACTGGTATTGATTTAATTGATTTAATTGAAAGTTGTTGACTTGCATTACCTTGTTGAATTTGTTTCAAGAATTTATTATATTCTTTCTCTTGTTTTGAACTTTGAATGAATAATGATAATAAGGATTTAATAATTTCCATATCATTTAATAAAACTTGATTGAATAAATCTTTGATTGAAATCATTGATTCATTATCTCCAACATAATTATCAACTTTTTCTTTTATCAATAAAAATAATGAATCATTATTTTTCCATTGATGACCTTGATATATTAATAATTGTTTTGAGTCAATGAATGATAAATTAATCATTGATAATAATTGTTCTAATCTTTGTTCAAAAGCTTTATAACATGAATGATTGAACAATTGTTTCATACATGATATTAATGATGTTAATAATTGATTGATTGATGCTTCTTTATCATTTTGATTTTTCAATGAATTTAAGTATAAAACATAATTTTCATATTGTGATGAATTAATATTTTCAATTAAGAATTTTGCTGAAATCTTATAATTTGATTCATCTTGTTGACTATCGGAATTTTCGATTAATCTCTTTAAATAATATTCAAAGAATTGATAATTCTTTTTCATTGTTGTTGAAATTGAATCATTGACATAATCTTTACCATTGATAAAGTGTGGATAGATACCTAAAACTGTTTGGTCCTCATTTAATATTGAATCGATTGCTGATTGATTGAAAATTGAATTAAAGATATTTGTAACTAATTGACGTTGAGTTAAATGTCTACGTGGACGAATATAGATTTGTTCCATTGAATTACGAATTGAATCTAATAATGAGAAACCTCTTTGTAATTGATCTAAAATCAATTTACCCCAATATAACAATTGTGATAAGGTACAAGGATTTTCTGTAGTTGATGAAAGTTGTGTGAAAATTTGACTGTGGAAATCAATCATTGTACGTGTTAAACCTTCCAATGGAATACCTAATGCTGTTAACAATTGTTGATTATCATAATGACAAGATGGTGAATCAGTTTGATCTGGCATATATATTTCAATACCACGATTTCTCATTGCACGTGAAATTTCACCTTTTTTATCATCCATTGTTAAAAAGATACGGAAATTTGGATGTGGCTTAACAACTTTAACTTGACCATCAACCATACCACGTTCATTTAACATTAAAACACCATCCTGCTCTAATAATGGATTTAAACGATCCAATACTGTTGGATTACAGAAATTAACATTATCAATTAATATCCATGCACCAGTTTCCAATGCTTTAATTAATAAACCGTCTATCCATTCAAAACAACCTGTAACACTCTCTTTCTCTATTGATTTAATACGTTGAATTTGTTGTTTAATATCTTGAATTCTATTTAAATGATCTTGTTGACTATCTAAATTGAATTGAATTGATAATTTCTCCAATGCCTCAACTATTGTTGATAAAAGATCCAATTGTTCAATTGTAATTAAACCAATTGAATTATTTGCACCATCCAATTGTTGCTGTTGAAGTTGATATTGTTGGGTTTGATTTTTAAATAAATTCCAAACTTGATGAATATCTTGGATTGATGAAATACAAGTTTTCATTATATCACTATCATTATCATTGTTAAAGTAAGTCATAATATGAGAACAAACAATAGTTATTAATGATGATACAGATGATATGATACGTTTTTGATAACGAACCAAATCAATTTGTTCAAAACCACCTAAAATCTCTGTGGTATCAACTGATGAATTCATAGAGAACTCATAGAGTGTATTACCAGTCAATTGAGCCAATAAACGAATTGAAGAAGTTTTAGAGGTTGATGTTGGACCAATTAAAATACTCATCCAATTCATTTCAATACATTTCATAATATTTTCTAATGGATTTAATAAACGTTGAAGTAATTGAATATTTGAGGAATTATCTAAAACGCTACTATCGAATGATGATGATGAACCACTTTGTACTCTTGGTAAAATGGATGAACCAATTTGCAAATATTCTGGAGAAATTGTATAATGTGGTTGTTTATCATAATTACAAATTGTAGACATATCAGTGTCTACATCCATTGTGATATCGGTGAAAACTCTTTTGAAAATTGTTAAAACATGTTCACGATCTTGTAAAGTTCTCATTCTTTGAAGATAAATTAAATCGATGAATCTAGCAGGATTTGAGATAGATGTTGAATCTTTTACAATCAAATCACACCATCTAAAAGTATCACGAAGATTGAATTCCCATGGAGCACCTTTACGTGCAAACTTATGTTCAATCATTGATTCCTTAAACATTTGATGATTAAATTCAATCATACGTTCAATAGTTTTAGATGGAATTGTTGGATACATTGCAGTACTAATGAATAAAAGATCTTGTTGATTCAATTGATCGATGAATACTTGAGTAAAACGATTGAGGAAAGATTTTGGTAAACCTTTACGACCACCACCTTGATGAAGTGGATTTTGGCATGCAAAAACACGGAAATTTGGATGACATGTAAAAGTTTTACCCAACTCTGGAATATAAACCTCTGAACGATGATCTAAACAAGAATTTAAACCTTCCAATACAGTTTGTGATGCAAGATTTAATTCATCCAATAATACCCAACTACCATTACGAAGTGCCTCTAAGAAAACACCATCTCTCCATTCGAATTGACCACCTGTACCACCTTCAACTGGTAAATCACTACCCAAAAGATCCATAATATCAGTTTGTTCAGAAAGATTGATACGAACAATTTGATTACCAGATGCATTTGCAATGGCTGTAATCAATGATGTTTTACCAACACCTGGTGAACCTTCAACTAAAATTGCACGTGGCAATTGCATACCTCTAAGTACACGTTGTGCATTCTTACTGGTTGTTGGTGCTGATAAACTAAATTGAATCTTTGGTACATTTGATTCACGTACTGATATATAGAATGGATGAATACCAAATCTTTTCTCATCTCTAACTATAGAAACATTTCTAATATTGTTGTTGTTTGTTGATAATAATTCATTTTGTAATTTTAATTTTTCATCGGATGATTCAATTTGATCGATTAAACGATTTAGACATGCTTCACGTAATTTTAAACCTTCACTTTCTGATGATGAATTTGAACCCATACCAAAACCATCCAACAATACTAAACAAGCACCATGAATATAAGATTCATTTGGTGATAGTAATTGTTTATCCATACAAAGATTCATAAAACTAATCCAAGAGAGAATATCACGTAAACTGATTACACGCTTATTCTTTTGAATCAATAATAGATACTCAATGAAATTTAACATTAATTTACCTTTACCATTTAGTAGAGGACTTGTGAATCTTTCTTCGATAATTTGTAATAAATCTTGATGACTACTAATTGCAGGTACCCAAATTTCAGTGAAACGATTTCTCATAGCTGGTGAAAGTTCTTTCTTACCAAAATCACCACCTGGATTCATTGTTGCTAAAATTCTAAATTCTTGGTGACCTCTCAACTCTTCGATTTCAATTCCACCTTTCTCTGCCAATACTAAAAGTCTACTTGGTTCCAATACTGAATTTAATCTTTCTAAAACTGCATCTTCAGCTAAAGAAATTTCATCGATTAAAAAGTAATCACCTTGTTTCATTGCTTCAACCAATGGACCATCTACCCAATTAAATAATGAACAATATGAACTATAAGTTTTATCGATTTCGCTTGCCAATGATTTCAATTGGTCATTAATTAATGGCGATGTTGAAATTTGTTTCCAAGACTCAACTATTAATCTTTCCATAATCTCTTTGATTGGTAATTGATCCAATGAAGAATAATCATTCTCTTGTAGTTTATATAAATCCAATTGATTCAATTGATTGAAATATTGTTTGACTAAAGAGTAAAGCTTTGATAAAACTTGATCACGACCTCTAACTGGACGTAAACCACCAATGAAATCTGCAGTTTCAGTATGTTGATGACAATTAAGAATATGAAGTTTTTGCTTGTTTAAAATTGAATATAATTGACAAATTGTAGTTTTAGAGCAACCTGTTTCACCAACTAATAAAATTGGTTCTTTATGTTCTAAACATTTACCAACCAAACTGAATAAACGTTTCATTGATCTAGTCCAAACAATTTTCTCTAAATGATTAGATTTTGATAGTTCTGAATCATTTTCACTAAGCAATTGTAAAAGTTTTGAAAACTCTGGTTTATCATCGCATGAATAAATAGATTCAATGTCTAATTTAATCTTTAAATGTTTTTCAATGACTTGTTTAATTATTAATTTCTCTTCATCTTTTCTTAAACGCTCTGCTAATAATTGATAACCTGCAATACCTAATTCTTCATAGGATGATGGATGACGTTCTGCCCAACGGAATAAATCACGGAATGTGATAGCACCATGTTTACCTGCAAAAACTTGATTACTGCCTTGTCTATTCAATTGAAGTTCTTTCATAATTAATACTAACTTCTTACAATAAGATGGTGGTAATGCACAACGTTTACATAGAATCTCTTCAAGTTCATCCTCTGGAATATCATCAACATGTAATTCCAAGAAACGATTTCTAAATGCACGTGATAAAACTTTTCTACCACCATAGAGACCTGGTGGATTTTGAGTGGCGAATAACATAAAGTGTGGATGTGGTCTGACTACTTCTTGAGTCTCTGGAATGAATAATTCTCTATTATCATCTAAAAGACGATTTAATGCTTCCAATACTTCAGAAGGTGCCAAATTCAATTCATCTAAAACTACCCAATAACCTTTACGTACTGCCTCAACTAAAATACCCTCTTGGAAAACAAGTTTACCCTTGTCATCACTAATATATTGACCGAGATATTCTTGAAGATCTGTATGTTCATGATTATTGATACGAATGAATCTATGACCAGTTCTAATAGCTAAATATTCTACCATAGAAGTTTTACCACTACTGGTTGGACCTTGTAAAAGAATTGGATGTTTACGTGATACTAATACTCTTGCAATGTTTGAAAGATTAGATTTGATACTTGGTGTTAAAATATAATGAGTTGGTACAACTGGTTTCTCATTACCACATTCAATCCAAAATTGTTCAATCTTTACAAAGTTTTCATTTTGATTGTTTACATTTGCACTATTGGTTGGTGGTGGTTTATTTAGAGGTTGATTATAAAGTTTAACCTCCCCCTTCTTTATATATTGTTTAATCAATTGTTCCATCATTGGATAGGATGCTTTATTGAGTTGAGTGAGGAAACTCATACTTATACCTTCGAAAAGTGCACGTTGGAAACCAAATGATTTAGTAACATACTTTGTGTAATTCAAAGCACGACTAAGTGTACGTAATGAAAAGATTGGTTTTTGATTAGATCCATCCAACATTTTATTTTGAGCATCTTGTTTAGTCTTTAAATAAAACTCAACAATATCTTCAATTGGTGGATTTGGTACTAAATTTGAAAGAACTGTTTTTACAACTAAACATAAATCACCTCTATTATCTAAATCATCTACATAATATTCAGTGAATCTATTACGAATACCCGGTGGAAGATCTTTTTTACCAATATCAGTTGGTGGATTCATACATGCGAATACCTTAAAGTTTGGATGTCTTTCAACTGGTTCAACCTCACCTTTCTCAGTTAATGTAATAGAACCACCATCGAATAAACCACTTAAACTCTCCAATGTTTCAGAGGTTGCTAAATTCATTTCATCCAATAATACCCAATGACCTTTACGAATACAATTAACCAAAGAACCTTCAACAAAACTAAATGCGAAATTATTCTTTGATTTTTCGAATTGAATTGTTAATTTCTTAATATCATTTGAAAGTTTTATCCATTTCTCTTTGACATCAGTTCTAATTACACGTTTCTTATTTTCTTTTGTAGTAGATGGTTCTTCTTTTAATACTTTAGTTTCAACCAATTTAATAGCTTTGTTTAATAAACCAATAAATTGTTTCCAATTTTTAGAGATGAAAGCTTTATCGATTTTCTCCAAGAAATCTGTATTATTTGATTCAGAGAAAGTTTTCTTAAACATTGAATCGAATCTATTTTTCAATGGTAAACAGAGTAGACGCATTTCCACTGGTTTAAAACCACCAATTAAATCTGAACTGTCAGATTGTTGATTAAGATTCAATACTACTAACTTTTGATTCAATTGATCTGCAATATATTGAACTACCGATGTTTTACCTGTACCAGTTTCACCAACCAATAAAATTGGTTCATTGAATTGAATGGAGATTGAAATCTTCTCCATTAATCTAAGAGAGTTCATTGTGTGAGCGAAAACATTACCATGTTTGGTAACCCCGGAATCTTGTTGAGATTGTTCAGTTGTGAATCTTGTATGTTTTTTACCATTTGAAATTTGGATTGAGTCAGATTTTTCAAGTGATTTTAATTTTGCACGACCTGTTGAAACGGAATTTTCAGTGATAATAATAGATGGTTTATAAAGTTCTACATGATAATTAATACGATCAGCTGTTAATTCCCAAACTCTACCAATTACTTCAGTTAATGATTTTCTTAGATTTTTTTTACTAATCATTGAACAAAAACAATCTAAAGCTTCAACAAAAACAATCTCTTGCATTGTTGATGTAATTATATTATTTGAAACTGTTGTTAAATGTAATCTTTGATTACAACGTCTAATCCATTTAATTAAATCTCTTGATGATATAAATCTACTTGATGGTATTATAAATTTTTCATTACTATTACTATTATTATTATTATTATTATTATTATTATTTACAGTTGTTGCAGAATTTGCAATATTTGCAATACCAGCAACTTCATCAGATGTTGATATTGAAATTGATTGATTAGAAATTACACGTAATAATAGATTAAAAGTTTCAATGAATTTTGATATCATAATAGATAATTGTGGGAAAAGTGTTGAGAGTACTTGTTTCATCTCCAAAGGAGATAAAGCTTCGATAACAACTCTAGTCCAAAGATGTGAGAGAATATTTGCATTTTGATCACGACTATGTGATCCAAATAAAGTTTGAGTTGCAAATAATTGGAAACCATTGGATGCTTCTATAACTTCACCACGACCTGGTATGAATAGAGTTCTATTCTCTAAGAGTGGAATTAACACTGATAACACTTCAATTGGTGCCAAATCAATATCTTCAATTAATATCCATCTACCCTCTTGAACTGCTTGTGTTAATGCACCAGCTTGCCATTTAAATTCACCTGGTGTATCAGAGGTAATATATGTACCAAGTAATACTTTTGAATCGGTTTGATCACCTAAATGAATTCTAATTATATTGTCATTACCAGTAATTCTAGATAATTCTTCAATCATTGTTGTTTTACCTGAACCTGTTACACCTTCAATTAAAATTGGTTTACCTAAACCAACTGCAATTGCCAATGAATTTAAATTTTGCGATACAGTGTTTGTATAAACTAATTTCTGTTGATCTTCTTCATCATCATTATGGGTGTTTGTTGATTTTATTTTTGAATGATTGATTTTTCCAATGGATTCAAACTTTTTAAATAATAAAATACCACAAACATCTACAATTGAATTATGTAAATCTTGTTTTTGTATAAAAATATTTGGATATTTATTAATTAATTCCTCCTCGTCAACATTTTCTGTGGATTCATTATTTATATTATCTTTTTGTTGCTGTTGTTGTTGATGATTATTATGTTGATTTAAAAATAATTTTGATGACTCTAAATTTAACAATTCAGATTCAATTTGAATGATTTGATTATGGTATTGCTTAAAAAGCGGTTTAATTTGTGTGATTTGATGATCTGGTACATTTAATACCATTGACATCGATTTGATAACGTACCATGTTATTCTTTGACTTTTAATCTCTAACAATGAGAATAATGGTGTCCAATCCCATAATGATGAGAATAAACCTTTATTAAATGACAATAGTCTATAACAACTTTGTACCAATCTTAACCATCTCTCTTCTTTTTCTTCAGTAAAGTTTTTACATTGATTTATACTATCAAAAATATTTATACTAATATTACTATTTTGTTGTTTTTTATAAAATTGAATTACAAGACTATATAAAATAAAATTAAAAAAAAAAAAAAAGATTAGAATAAATGATTTGAAATTTCAAAAAAAACTTTTTTTTTTTTTTTTTTTTTTTATTTCTTACCTTCGTAATTGTGGTGTTGTTGGTAAAAGTTGTGAAAAAATATAAGTTATATTCTCAATTTCGGGAATATTGAATGCGTTTTTGTTTGTTACTGTTTGTTGTTGTTTAGTTGATTTTTTCTTTTTTAAAGATAATGATTGTAATGATGGTGATAATGAAGTTTTACTACCATTTTGAATATATCTTGAAACCAAATCAACTAATAATGGTCTAAATATATTGGAAATTAATGAAGTATGTTCTGATTTACTCATTAATAAATTTGAGATCTCTTCAACAATGAATAATTTATCTTGTGATGTGTATTCATTCTCTTTTTTCTTGAAAATTTGTTCAAAACTTTTGAAATCCTCAACTGATGATTGTTTTGATTCATTTTTGATTTTCGTTAATTCTAATTCTAATGCTTTAATGGCTTTAAATATGTTGAATTTAAATCTATACATTTTTTTATTTCTTATTTCTTCGTTTTTTATTTTACGCGTTTTTTTTAAAATTTTTTTTTTTTATTTAATTTTTTTTTTTTTATTATTTACTTTTTTTTTTTTTTTTTTTTATTATTATAATATTTCAAATAAATAAAATAGTAAATCTTTTAAAAAAAATATTCCTAAAACAATTAAATAATTGTTATACAAATAATAATAGAAATAAAAAAATATATATGAAAAAACGAAGTTTGATTTTTTTTAAAAAAACGAATGCGATTTTTAGTTTTTTTTTTAAAAAAATTTTTTTTCAAAAAAACGAAAAAAAAAAAATAAAAATGAAAATAAAAAAAAAAATAAAAAAAAATAAAAATTGGAAAAATAAATAAAATATGAAAAAAAAGAAAAAAAGTCAAACCAATCTAAATTTTGCTGAATTGAGCTCATATCATTCCTGTTAGTTATATAATAATAAATAATTGTATAAATAAATTGATTGTATCAACAAATAGTTACTATATACTTTATTTTAAATTATTAAAAAAATGTAAAATTGAGTTAATTAGGTGTCTTTTTAATTAGGGAAATTCCTTTAATAAATGAATTTTCTGCAATCTAAGAAGATACTTTTTCAATTATTTTTTTTTTTTTTTTATATTTTTTAAAAAAAAAATTTAAAGTGTTGACTTCTTAGTTTTTTTTAAAAAAAAAAAATTTTAAAAAAAAAAAAATTTTAAAAAAAAAATTCATATAAAATATTGTTTTTTTTTAATTTTTTTTTTTTTATATTTTTTTTAATTTTTTTAAAATTTTTTTTTTTCATTTTTATTTTTTTTTTTCTTAATATTAATAAACATAACTTATTTACACATATATCTTTTTTTTTTTTTTCAAAAAAAAACTTTAATTTTATAAAAATAAACAATGAGTACAGCAGCAAGAAGACGTTTAATGCGTGTATGTATTATTCTATTCAGGTTGTTTAGTTTTTTTATTTTTTTTTTATTTTCTCTACTTTTCACACACTAAACTAACAAATAATATAAAATTAATTATAACATAATCATATTTTAGGATTTCAAAAGATTACAATCTGACCCACCAGCAGGTATTTCTGGTGCACCATTAGAAAATAATATTTTAATGTGGCAAGCTGTTATTTTTGGGTATGTTTGTTTATAGATATTTTTTATTTTTAAAAATATTATTTTTTACTAATACAACTCTTTTATTTTCGTTATTATAGACCAGATGATTCAATTTGGGAAGGCGCAACCTTTAAATTATCATTACAATTTTCAGAGGAATAGTAAGTTGTTATAGTTTGATTTTATTTTTTTCTTCTTTCTTTTAAATACATACAACTAACCTTTTATTTATTTCAAATAATCAACAATTAATAGTGTAGGTTTATTTATGTCATAATTAAGTTTTGTTTGTTTATATTTTGTACTAATGATTTTTTATGTTTTTTTTTATCCAACCTCAACAAACTATAAAAACTATAAATATAATATAGCGTAAGTTATATTTTATAATTAAATTACACACTTCACCTTTCAGTTAATATTAACCAATTTGTTTTTTTTTTTTTATAAAATTTTAGCAAACGACGCACCAACAGTAAAATTTTTATCAAAGATGTTCCACCCAAATGGTAAGTTAATTGGATCATCTATTTGGTTTTCATATAGCTCAACTATATAGAATATCAAGCAAAATTTCAATAGAAAAAAAAAACAAATCCAGACAATATTTTTTATTATATCTACTAATATTATTAATAAAATTATAGTTTACGCAGATGGTTCAATCTGTCTCGATATTTTACAAAATCAATGGAGCCCAATTTACGATATTGCAGCAATTTTAACATCTATTCAATCATTATTATGTGATCCAAATCCAAACTCTCCAGCAAATTCAGAATCAGCACGTTTATTCCGTGAAAACAAGAGGGAATACAATCGTAAAGTCAAAGAGATTGTAGAACAAAGTTGGTCATCTTAGTTATCAGGTTTTTTTTTTTATATTCGATGGTTGTTTTGTGTTTGCATTGACATTTTTATGTATAATATCTTCAACAATATTATTTTTCACATAACTATTCATACAAATTACACCTCAGCCACACTCACACACATACACTCAGTACTTCAAAATTGTAAATATAAATCATTGATCAAAATAGAAGACAAGTAATAAACTCAACCCTTTTTGTTAAAATAATAAATAAAAGTATATCAACAACAAAACAATTTTACTTTTTTTTTTCTTTTTTTTTTTTTTTTTTTTTTTTTTTTCTGAATTTGGCTAAACATTCCCTATATCCACCAAATAAATTAATTCAATAAAATATCTCTATAACCACACACATAAAAAAAAAAAGAATTCCTTGTTTGGTCTGTGGTAACTCTCAATTTTTATTAAGAGTTTTTATTATCTAATTTTAGAAAATGGGAGATATTTAAATGTTTCCCACAAATCATATAAAAAAATAACAAAAAAAAAAAAAAAAAAATTTTTAAAATTTTTTTTTGACAAATATGGACCAGGCCTGTTTGAATATGTCTGTTTTTTTGTTTTATTTTTATTTTTTATTTTTTTTTTTTGATAAGAAATTGTGAAAGTGGTGAAAATTTTTTTTAAAAAAAAAAAACAAAAAAAAAATTAAATAAAAAAAAAATAAAAAAACAAAGCTATAAATGACTATAAATAAAGAAAATATAAATTTTAACACTTTCAGACTACCCACAAAAAAAAAAAGTTGTACATGTTCACATAATGAATATTCAGAGGATTTAAAGGTACCAAGGGCAACCAATGGTGTTCCAGTCGAACTTGAAAAAATATTAACATTTAAAGAATATGAAAAAATTGTAAAAACATGTAAAAAATTAATATCAAAGAAAATGTTGATAGATAAATTATATTTTGTAACTTTTGCCATGGGAATCGCTGCATTTTTTCTATACTTTCCATTTTTATATACACATAGAAAATTATTAATATTGGCTATGATCGCAGTAGTAGGTTTTATTCTTTTAGTGGGTTTGGCTTTATCAAGATTTACCGTATTGGTAAGTAATATTTATAATTTTACAATTAATTTTATTGTCTTCTAATTTTTTTATTTTTTTTATATTTTATTATTTTTTTTATTTTCTATATAAAAAAAAAAAAAAAGAAAATTAAAGCAAAATTAGATAAAGAAATTGAAATATTAAATAATGAACTTAAAGAAAAAAATATAATAATAGAAAGAGAGATAAAAAAAGAGCAAGTTTCAAGTATGAGAACTAAAAATTTTATTTTAATAAATATAATTTATAATATTGAATTTAAAGTGGATCAATCATATGAAGAATCAACACAAACAGAAGTAAAAAAAGAAATTCAGGTTGTAGAGAAAAAACAAAATGAAATTATTGTTAAAAACAATTCCTATAAAGAATTAAGTAAATCAGAAATATCACCTTCAACTGAAACAAAAGTTAAAAATAAAAATAATGATTATCAAAAGATAGAGTATTCAATTGAAATAATTAAAGATTTTAGTATAGATGTAGAAAATGATGATGTAGAGATAGAAATGGGTTCAATAGATAAAACTAAATTTGAAATGGCTTCACTTATCTATAATGATGATAAAGTACCACTAATTGTATAAAAAAAAAAAAAAAGAAAAGAAGAAAAATTTAAAAAAATAAAATAAAAATAAAAAAGTAATTTTTTTTTTTTTTTCAAATAAATTTACTTGAATAAAAATTTAATTAGGTAAAGATATATCTCTAATTTCAAAGAATGGGTTAAAAATAGGTTTTCAATTTTTTTTTTTTTTTTTTTTTTTTTTTCTTAATAAAAATGTTTTTCTATTTTTAAATTTTTTTTTTTTCAATCAAAAGAAAACTAGATATTTTTTTTTTTTTTAGATATATTACAAAAAAAAAAAAAAAAAAAAAAAAAAAAATAAAAAATTAATTCCAATAACTTATAGAAAAAAAAAAAAATCTTTTTTTTTTTTTTTTTTTTTTTTTTCTTTTTCTCCCAAGATCTTTAAATATATAATTTCTAAAATAATATAAAAAAAATAAATTAAATAATGGAAAACAATGTTAATGGTGAATACCCTTTTACAAACTCAAAAACATTAGATAAAATAGTTATTACTTTCTATGTAGTTAGATTTATATCTTTCTTTATATTATTTATATTGAATTCACCCCAAGTTTATTATGAATATTTCCTTTTAAGAAAAAAAGGAAAATATTTATCACCAAGATTATTTACATTTGTATCAATATCTATATTTCCTTTATGTAATATTCTTTTAAATTTTTTTAATTCTATTTTTTTATTTTTATTTTTTTAATTAATTGGTTTAATTTTTAGTAAGATCATCACAATCATTAACAGGTTTAGTACTTCATGATACTACAACGACATCAGTTTCATGGTATTTAGGAATTTGGGGAACACTATTTTTAACCACCGGTAAATAAATAAATAAATAAATAAATAAATAAATAAATAAATAAATAAATAAATAAATAAATAAATAAATAAATAAATAAATAAATAAATAAATAAATAAATAAATAAATAAATAAATAAATAAATAAATAAATAAATAAATAAATAAATAAATAAATAAATAAATAAATAAATAAATAAATTAATATCAAAATTAATAATTGAATAAATAGAATGGATATTCATAGGAATTTATTGGATATCAATTTTATATACATTTTTTTCTTCACAAAAGGTGGCATTAAAAAAATTGAAGACCACATTTTATTCTGGTCTTTTTTTAATTGGAATTTTGGTATGTTGGTGTATTTTCCTTTCAATTTATTCAAGATTTGGGTCTAAAGAAAGTATTGTATCTATTAGCTCAAAAGGATTTATTGTGATGGCATCATTAATTGGAACATTTATTATAATCAATGGGTTGATTTTAGTACGATATTTAAACGACCAAAAAGAAAAATCAAGTGCATTCAAAACTTCAGCAAAAAAAACATTTAGGTTGACAATTTTATTCAGTATTTTATTATTGGGTTTAATTTTAAGAGAAATAATGTCTGCTGCTTTAAAAGTCGAAAAAGATTCAAATTATGTTTATATTTTCACATTTATTACATACATTATTGAGTTTCCTCAAGTTTTGGTTATAATGAAAGCTTTAGATCAATCTAACGAAAATGAAAAAACTTGGAAAAGATATATAACATTCAAAAACGTTACTAGAAGATTGAGTGGTCCAAAACTTCCAGATGACTCAAAAATTGAAAGTGGTTTTGGGTCATCAATTATAAATAGCTCTAAAGTTTGCGATTCTAAAAATTTAAATACAATTTCTGTGAGCACATTTGATGAAAATGGGAAAACTGGTAGTGGTATAGAATCATATGAAGTTGAATTATCAACAATTAATGAAATAGAAATTTAAATTAAATAATTTTTACAATGAACAAAATTTTTTTTATTTTTTTATTTACAAACTTTTGTATTCTGAGAAATTTATTGTAAAAAAAGCCCGGCAAAAAATAAAAAAAAAAGATTTTGGAAAAAGAAAATTTTTTTTTTTATTTTATTTTTTTTTTTTTTTTTAATTTAAATTTTTTTTTAATTTTTTTATTCATTTTTTTTAAAACACAAACGAATAATTAATTCATATTAAATGTCAACAGATAAAAATTCAGAAATTACAAACACCACCGAGTTTAAAGATGAATTTGGTAAATTCAGTAAAAACTACAGTTCTTTTAGACCACTTTACCCAGACTCATTGTATCAATTGATTGAGGAGTCTGTTGATTTGGAACATAGAGAATTAGTAATTGATGTTGGTTGTGGTTCTGGCCAAAATTCCATCAAATTACCAAAAATTTTCAAAAAAGTTTTGGCTTTTGATCCATCCGAGGGTCAAATCCTTAGTGCTTTAAAACATAACCAAGTGGAATATAAGGTTGGGAGTGCCGAAAAAATAGATGTTCCTGACAATAGCGCAGATGCTATTTCTGCTGCTACTTGTTTACATTGGTTTAATCTCCCTTTATTTTTTAAAGAGGCAGAGTAATATTATTTTTTATTTTTTTTTTTTACTATTTATTTTTTTTTTTTTTTTTTTTTTTCCTTTTCAGTACCAACCGGGTCTGTTTTAAAAAGGATTTTTTTTTTAAAAGTTTTTTTTATTTATTTATTTATTTATTTGAGAGTTTTAAAAACTATTACTTTTGAGGTAATTAATATTGATTACATTTTTTTTTTAATAAATATTATTAGGAGAATTTTAAAATCTGGAGGTTATTTGGTTGTATTTACATATGGTTTACATGAAATTTCAAATAATGAGGAGGCAGCAAGAGTCCAAAATGAATTATATGATGTAACTATTGGCCCAGAATATAGAAACGAAACTGTTCATGCCTTAGTTAAAAGTGGTTACAGAGACATTGCTTTTCCATTCAAAGATACCAAAAGAACATCTCTTAAATTTAAGACCAAAGTTTCAATTACTTCCCTAATTGGTCATTATTCTTCAATGTCGCCTTACAGTAATTATGTTAAAACCAACCCAGATCCACTTCCACAAGTAAAGGAAAAGATTTTAAAAGCCTACCAAACTAATGATGATCAAACCCCATTAGTAGAGTGTGAATATACTTTATCCATTATTATCTCAAAGAAGGATTAGTAATCAATAATCAAGATGGTTTTTTTTTAATAATAAATATTTAATCTTAAAGATCAAAATTTGAAAATGTTTTTTTTTTTATTTTTTTTTTATTTTTAAAAAAATAAAAATTATTAATTTATTGAGTTTTAAAAATGAAATTTGATTTTATGTACAGGAATTTTAACAATAAATTTTTGTAATAACTATTTTACTTTTTATCACTTAATATTATTGAAATTATTTTTTTTTTCAAAAAAAAATTAAAAACTAAAAAATTTCTTCTTCTTTTTTAAATGTTTTTTAACAGTCATATAATGCTGAAATCTTTTTTCACACATTTTACAACCTCTACATAGTATATATAAATATTGTGAGTCCTCAATTATATATGACGATGAATTTTTAATGTCAGATTCTCTTTTTGAAAATAAAGTTCTTGGGGTCATTGGTCCTTTTTGAACTTCTTTTTGTTTTGGACTAGTTGGTAATGATTTTCCTCTTGAAGATTTAACATTTGTAGGTGATTGTATTTCATTGGTATTTGAATTATTACTTAATTCTGAAAAAAAAAAATAAAAAAAAATTTAGTAATTATTATTCAAAAAAAAAAAAAAAAAAAAAAAAAAAAAATAATTACCATTTAAACCTATTAACTTTGGTACAATCATTTTGTTTTTATTTTATTTAATAATTTTTTTTTAAAATTAAAATTTTTTATTTTATAGAAAATTAAAATAATAAAAAAAAAAAAAAAAAAAAAATTTAGATTTATTAAAATTATAAAAAAAAAAAACTAAAAATAGATCAATAAATAAATTTATTAGCAAGAAGTTTCTATTTATATATTTATTATTTTTATAATATAGTGAATTTTCAAAGTGTTATAAGAAAAAGGTTCTTTTTTTTTTTTTTTTTTTTTTTTTTATTTATAAATAAAAATTTATAATATGATAAAAAAAAAGAAAAAAATTATTAAAAAAATATTAAAATTTTTAATTAAAAAAAAAAAATTGTTATTGTCATCTTTTGTAAGCAAGTATAATTTTCGAATTGTGTTGTTATCAATTAATGGTTTGTTTTAAAAGTGTGGTGCGTGTGTGTAAATTAATAATTTTTTTAATTTTAAAAATAGTGCGATAAATGTGTTTGTTGGGGGGGATTTTGATATCAATTTAATTTACAAAAATTAAATTTAGATTATTAAAAAGAAAAAAAAAAAAAAAAAAATAATTTTTACACACACACACACTCAACCCAATTTTTTTTTTTGATCATGTATATCTTATTTGCCCTAAAATTTTTTTATTATTTTATTATTTTTTGTATTTTTTTAAAGTTAGTTTTTAAAATAAAATTTTTTTTTTTTTGTAACAAGGAATTTTTAAAAAAGATTATTTGAATATGTTCATAATTGAGATTTGATTATAAATGAAGATTAGAATTAGTTTTTAATTATCTATCTCACAGTTTTCCAATATCTCACAATCATAATTAATTTTAAAATAAAAAGTTTAAAAAGATAAATCCATTAAATATTAATTAATTTTTTTAAATTATGATGTTATTAAATAATTAATATAATAAATACATTAAAATTCAAAAATTGGACCTCATTATTTTAAGAATATTATTTTTATTAATTATTCCTTTATTTTATTTTATTTTAAAAAAAGAATCATCAATTATTTATTTTCAATAATATCAGATTTTAAAATATCATATTTCTTAGAACTCCAATTACTTTTAAAAAGTATTAAAATTATTATAATTAAAAATAAAAATAAATACAAATTTACATTTTTAAAATTTAAATATAACACAAAGGAAAAAAAAAAAAAAAAAAAAAATCAAAATCATTGATTTACTTTAATTTGTTTTCTTATATTATATAAATAACATACATAAATCTCCTATTTTGATACATTAAATAAAGATTTTAATAATAAATTTAATTTATGTAAAAAAAGTTTTTATGTTTTAAATTATTCAAAATTAAAATTTGAAGGGTGTTTATATATCCTTTATTTTTATTTTTGTTTTTAGTTTTTTTTTTTAAAAAAAAAAATTTTTCATATATATTTTTTTTTATTATACTTGTTTTAGCTAAATCTAAATAAATTTTTGTTTTTTACTACTATTATACAATTGATGATTCAGGATTTGAACTTACTGAAGCGGATAATGGTGAAGGGTTTTCAGAAGGATTTGATGAGGTTGTAGTTGATGAAGAAGGAGAGAAAAATAATTTGTGTTCATATTTACTTCTAATGTATTTGTCTCTTTCTTCCATTGTAGAGTCTGGAGTCAGTTTTTTAAATTGTGGTGGTATATTATATTCATAGTGTTGATTTACTTTATCATTACCACCAGTTTCTCTAAAGAATTGAATCATATTTCTATCCCAAATATCCATAGTAACAGAACGTACTTTTGAAAGGTGAACACCCAAATTACGATGAACACCACTACAATTGATACAAATAAAAACACCCAAATTAATTGATGCCCATAGTGGTGATGGACAACCACAATCTGAACAATATTTATTATCCTCTTGCTCCAAAAGTTTATGAAGTGACTCCCTATTTTCATCCAACATTTTTTGAACACCATCCTCTACATCATCTTCTTTTAATCTCATACTTAAACGATTGCTACTATTTACACTACTACAACTACTGGTATTGCTATTTGATCTTGAATGGCTACTACCACTACCTCCATGAGCACCACTACCACCACCACCACCAGTTTTATATTTTAAGTAAGCTTCCATTGAAATTGATTGTGCTGATTGAATACAGGTTATCCAATTCAACATTTGTGAACCAGAAACACAAGAGAAATGTAAGGTTTTATCGGTGGTGAGTACTTGGAATGTGTATTTATCGTTTGTGGATTTTACAACCTTTGCTGAGCAAAATATGATTTGAATTGATTTCTTTGGTTCTTTCTTTGAGGTTTCTTGGTGTTCTTGTGATTTATAGATGGAAATTGCCTCTTGATTTAAAACTACCCATCTTTGTTTCCATTTACTAATTAATTTACCACCTTGAACTCCAAGATATCCCTTCTTAAATCCATTCATTTCATCATCAGCACTATTATCCAATGTAACCGATGAAGTTGGTGAACCTGGTGCCAATGAGCCATTAACTTTGGTTGGTGTTAACATTTTATTAATTGGTGGTGAGCCACCATTACTGCCAACCTTTTTATGTGTAGGTATAAATCCACTATTTGATTTTTCAGAAGTAGTTGTCGTTGTTGTCGTTGTTTCTCTTGGTGATCCTGGTAATCCTGTTGATAATGGTGGTAAACTATATCTTTGATTCGATTTTTTAATTTTCTAAAGTAGAAAAATAAAAATAAATGAAAAAAAATATTAATATACATATTTTTTTCTTTTTTTAAATATATAAAACATACATTAACTTGTGGTGATAATGAAGATGTATTTGAACTATTTAATGAACGTAAAAAGAAGATAACACCACGTAATGATACGATCCAAGCAAAGTATTCAAACTCTTCAGCGGGTGGAGTTGATAAATAACGTGTTACAATTGGACCGTTTTCGTTGTATTGACCATTTCCAAATACCAATGTTGATGTCAATTGGAAACAATTATCTTTGATTTCTTTTTCTTTAACTTGACCTTTATCCAATGATAATACTTCAATCTCTATTTCATCTTTATTACTCTCGTAAATGAATAAACAACCTTCTTTTAATACACACCATCTTTGATTCCAATTATCTCCTCCATTCATTGGTGAAATATATTGTGTAACATCTGATTTTAATATATTTAAAAATCCTCGTTTCTCTGGAACTTCCAACGAAATACCTGGCATTTTTTTTTTTTTTTTTTTTTTTCAAACAAATTTAATTATTTTAATTTTTATAATTTTTTTTTATAAATAAATAAAAAAAAAAATAATAATAACAATAATTTTATTTTATTTAAATTAAAAGTAATAAACAAATTAATTAATTAATATTATTTTAAGAGAATTTGATAAATTAAAATAAACAATAAAATAATAACAAATAAATAAATAAATAAATAAATTAAATAAATAAATTAAATATAGAAATACAATCAAATTAAATAATGAATTGGAAAAACAAAAAATTAATCCTTTTTAAAAAAAACAAAAACAAAAACAAAAAAAAAAAAAAAAACACAAATAACATTTAATAATAATACAAAAAACAATTATATTAATTATTCAATGACAATAGTAATTGTTTTTTTAGTTTTTTTTTGTGTATTTTTAAGTGGGTATTTACATGTATTTATATTTTTATAATACCAAAATGGTGTAAGCATACTATTAAGATAAGAGATTTGTTTGTGTGTGTAGGTGTGGTGTATTTATATTAATATATGACAAAAAAAAAAAAAAAAAAAAAAAAATGAAAAAATCTTAAATATGAAATATGGGTTGTGGGTGTTGCTTTTTAAACGATAATACAAACAAAAAATTTTAAAAGTTAAAATTTAATATAAAAAAACAATGCTAATTTTGATTTGTATTGTTATTGATGATTTATAGTAATCAAGATTGTGTGTTATTTATGTGAAAAACTATAATATTATAGTTACCACCACCATTATTATAATTATGCCTGGCCAGTATTACCATAAAGAGTGATGGATGGTGTATATAATATTTTATATAAAATTGGAAATTTATATTTACATATGTATTATATATATATTTGTATTTTTATGTTTTTATATACAAATATAAAACATTATAATAAAAATAAAAAAATAAAAAAATATTTTACAAAATAATTTAAAAAAAAAAAAAAGAAAAAAAAACATACCATCATCAGCTGATTCTACTGTCATATTTTTTTTAACAATGACATTCTTTTTCAAATTTTTAATTGCAAATTGTAAATCGTCTGATCTAACAATATGAGATCCTGAAGCATTATTTTTATCTTTTTCTTTTTCTTTCTCCTTTTCCTTTTCCCTTTCCCTTTCCTTTTCCTTCTCCTTTTCCTTTTCCTTTTCTTTATCTTTATCTTTTGATTTTGAACCAAATGAAATTGAAGCTCTCTTTTTTTCTTTTGGAATTTCACCACTGCTATTTATGCTATTATGTACAATTTGTGGTGAAGGTGGTGGTGATAAATGAGAGCTACCATTGCTACCAGTCGATAAATTTAATACATTACTTCCACCACTATTTTTTAATTCCGATGATAATGATAATGGATTATGTGAACCTGAACTATTGTTATTACTGCTACTTCCACAACTATTATTAAATGATATGGAAGGAGTGCCTATACTGTTTCTTTTATTTATGCTTGCTTTTATATTTTCAAGTAATTCTGATTGTTGTGATTTTTGCTTTCCAATTGATCCTAATCCATTAACTGAAAGAGTTGGTGGTGGTGTTGAGGGTGGAGGCATTATTTTATTATTTTTGATTATTTATTATTATTTATTGTTATATTATAAATTGTCTAATTATTATTTTTTATTATTTTTATTATTTTTATTATTTGTATTTTATATTTATACTTTAATTTATTTTTTAATATACTATTTTATAATTACAAAAACTATTATATTTATTTATATTATTATTATTATATTATTTCTATCTATTATTATCTGATAATAAAATAAATTTTTTAAGAGTGGGGGGTGGGAATTTAAATTTTTTATTAAATTATTATTTTTTTTTTTTTAATAATTTTTTTTTTTTTTCTCTCAAAGGAAATGTCTAAAATATATATTTATAATAATTAAATAATAGTTAGTTTTTTTATGAATTTATTTTATTTCATTTATTAATATTTTTATTATTGTTATTATTATTATTATTATTATTATTATTATTATTATTATTATTATTATTATTATTATTATTATTAGTATTATTATTACTATTATTATATTATTATTTTCACAAATGAATTTCCTATGGTGAATATAGTATTTGTGTGAATATGAACAATAATTTAAAATCAATAAAGTATTATTATTATTTTAAAAAAAAAAAAAAAATACAATACCAATAATATATTTAAAGATAATAATAATAAAATAATAATATAATAATAATGAAAATAATAATTTCACAAAATGAAATAAAAACAAAATAAAAATAAAATAAAAAAAAAAAATAATATTATAAAAAAAAAAAAATTATAATTATAATATTAAAAAGAGAGAGCGAGTGAATCAAATAATCGTGTAAGCAATTGTTTGTACAATTATATTGGTGTTATTTTTTTTTTTTTTTTTTTTGACTGTTTTATTTTTAAAGAGATTTTATAAATACAAAAAAAAAAAATCAAAAAAAATCAAAAAAACTGATGTTGGTATTCTGATTTATCAATAAAGAAGGGTGATGGTGATAAAAATGATTACTGTTACTACACTTATGCTAATAATGTTTTAATTTTACCACTTTCAAAGAAAAAAATATTTTATTTTTATATTTTTAATTTTTAATTTTATAAATTTTATAATTATTATTGAAACAATAATAATTTTATAATAATAAAAATTATTTTTATTATTCCTGGTACTATTTTATTACTATTATTATTATTATTATTATTATTATTATTATTATTATTATTATTATTATTATTATTATTATTATTATTATTATTATTATTATTATTATTATTATTTGCAATATAAATGCAAACACTGATTTAAATTTTAAATAAAAAAATCTATCTATTATAATAATTAAAAGAATGATAATAATATATGGTTTACTTTTGTTTCTTTTATTTATTTAAACTTTTTTTTTCTCTCCTTTTATTTCTTTGTTTCCTCTTTCTAAGCTTGTCTAATATTAATATGAATAATGATTATTTTTTTTTGTTTTTTTTTGTTTTTTTTTTGTTTTTTTATTATTATTATTTTATTTTTTTTCTTTTTTTTCTTCTCCCACTATCATTATTTAAATTAAATAAATTAAATTTAGTAGAAGTGGTGGTGAGTGAGTGAGTGAGTGAGTGAGTGAGTGAGTGAGTGAGTGGCTGTGTGGTGGTAATAGTGGTGTTGGTAGTTGTGATAGTAGTGTGGTAGAAAATAAAAATAATAATAACAACAACAATGATGATTTTCATCAACCATATTAATTTTTTTATTTCCCAAAAAAGAGATAGCTATCTCTTGTTGAATTTTCACTATAAATATGGTAACTAAAAAAAAAACTATAAAAAATTTTGAGAAAAAAAAAAAAAAAAAACCACACATGTGTCCAATTGTCTGTGTGTTTTTAGTTGTGCTATATGTATTGTAAATTATCGTTCTTAATATTAATTATAGCAAGTTGTTTTCTTTTTGTATGGGCAAATAATTTTTTTTTCTAATTGGTTAAATCTGTTTTTTTTTTTATTTTTTTTTTTTTTTTTTTGGCTCTGTTTTTTTTTTTTTTTTATCAATGTTTATTGAATGTGGGTTATAAAAAAGTTTATATATATATATATATATATATATATATATATATATATATATACATATATATACAATTTTTTGTATGGTACATTTGAAATGTTGTTATCTCGCTTTTTTTTTTTTTTCTTTGGTAGTTTATAGAATGGTGAATATTTTATAAAAAAAAAATTATTGAATAGAAAATGAAAGTGGCTACTGTATATGTGTTTGTGATAATTACAATTTATAAGTGTGTATTTGTAAATTAATTATTTGTTAATTTATTTTTATTGTACATTGAACATAGTGAGTTTTGTTTATTTTTGGTTTTTTTTTTTAAAAAAAAAAAAATTTCAATAGGTATATTTTTTTTTCTATTTTTTTTTATTTTTTAATTTTTTTTCTATTTTTTTCTCAAACTTTTTCATGATGCATTATATAAATAACAATGTGATTCAATTGAATTGGTGGGGATATGTGGTTTGAAAGGTGGAAAAAAAAAAAAAAAGAGATTTTGTGGTGATTGTGTGTGTTTTTTTTTTTATTTTTTATTTTTTTTTTTTATATTTTCAAATTGTTACTGAAATTCAAAGTAAATTACTATACCTTTTTTTTTTATTATTATTTTTTTAATTATTATTTTTACCTAACTAATTTTTTTTTATTTGATATATGAAAAAATAAAAAAAAAAACTATATGAAAAAGAATTTTAATTTAATTTTTTTTTTTTTTTTTTTTTTGGACCCGTCTGTAAGATTTTTTCTTTTTTTTTTTTTTTTTTCCAAACCACTTTAATTTAGTCGATAAAAAAAAAATTGAACAAACTAATTATTTGAATATTTTTTTTGGTTGGTTAAAGTATATTATTAATATCAAATATCTTATATTGAATAGAATAGAAAAAAAAAAAAAAAAAAAAAAAAAATAAAAATAAAAATAAAAATAAAAATAAAAAAAAAAAAAATAAAAAAAAAACTGAAAAAAAAAAAACTGAATAAAATATCTTTTGAGAATCGAGTTTATCGAAATATAATTTCGATCACGGTTTAATTCACTGGTCTTTTTTTTTTTTTTTTTTTTTTTTTTTTTTTGATTAATTAGTTTAATTGTTATTTTATTATCACTTTTTTTTTTTTTTTTTTTTTTTTTTTGAATGTTTCATTTTGAATAGGTAATTTTCGAAGAAAGATTATTGATTTGCACTAAAAAATTTTTAATAAAAAGAATTTCAAATTATTTTTTTTTTTTTTTTTTTTTTTTTTGCAGTTGATTGGATATAGTCCTTAAAATTCTTTTAAGACTGAACAAAGATTTAATTGAATAAAATTTATATGATTATTTCAAAAAAAAAAACATAATAAAATAAAATAAAATAAAATAAAATAAATTAAAGTAATAAAATAAATAGATGAATATACATATATTATGATTTTTTTTTTTTTTTTTTTTATTAATTAATTATTTTCGAACAGATTTATAATTTTTTATATTTTTTTTTATGAAATTAATTCTTAACGAAAATAATAATTATAAATACGATATTTAACTAAAATAAAATTTTATTTTTTCATTTTTTTTTTTTTTTTTTTTATTCAATAAATTTTTCATTTTCATTTTTTTTTTTTTTTTTTTTTTTTTTTTTAATTTAAAAATTTCATTTCATAGAACTTACATTTTCCTGCTTTTTCAAAATTGTAGTAAATTGTATTTATATAAATTATAAATAGTTTTTTATTTAATAATTAAAAAAAAAAAAAAAAAAAAAAAAAGAAAAAGAAAAAGAAAAAGAAACCAAAACAAAATATACACAATTGTTTCATTTTAAATGAATGATCCAAATAGCAGCAATGATAGTTGCAACCACGATAATACCTTAACCCCCAAAAACACCACTGTCAACAACATTAACAATAACAACAGTAACAACAATAGTAATAATGGTACTAGTATTAGTAATTTAAAAACTAGTGGTAGTATAAAACTATCAGCGTCATCAGTACCATTTATACCAGGCTCATCTTCAACATTACCATCTATTTTATCAAATCAATATAAGTTAGCAGCTTCTAATAATGTATCAAATAATATTATGATGATTTCTACTTCAGTTGTTTCATCTTCAATACAACAACAACAACAACAACAACAACAACAACAACAACAACAACAACAACAACAACAACAACAACAACAACAACAACAACAACAACAACAACAACAACAACAACAACAACAACAACAACAACAACAACCAACAGCAACAACAACAACAACAGTGACACCAACTTCATTAGGACCAACAGCAACAACAACAACAACAGCAATGGTACCACCAACACCTATTACAACATCACAATCTACATCATCATCAAAGTTAAATTTACCATTAAAAGTTGGTAAAGAATCTATTGAAACATTGTTTAGGAATAGATTTCATCCAAAGAATAATATTAGAGAAACTGTTTTATCATCATTACAAAGTATATTGATACCAGATCTATCGGATACTATAAATAATACAAAAGAGAATATCGAATATTTTTATAATATGATCATCGACGAAAATAATTATATTCTAAAACTGTTATTATTGAATATAAAAAATGACACTAAAAGAAATTTAGTGGTTTATAATTATAACCAACAACATCAATTACCAATTCAAAATACATCTACAACATCATCAACAACCACCACAATAACAACACCAACCAAACAATCTAAAAAGGGAGATAAAGAAAGAAATAAAGATAAACACTTACATCAACAACAGCTACAACAATTACAATTACAACAACAATTGAATCATGAGGGATCATCACTTTATTTACCATTTTCAAATTTGTTATCTTTTATTAAACCCGATCAACCACAACCACCACAACAACAACAACAGCAGCCACAACAACAAAAACAGGATGGAAATGAAATTGATCAAATGCTTAGACCAAAATCATTACCAAAAGATGATAGTGATAGTGATAATTTAAATATTAGAGTTTTAGAATATAATTTAAAGTTATTAACAAAGATTTATTTCAAGATATCAATGTATCAAGATTTAATTAAATTTCATATCGTTGATTTATACACTCAAATCAATGAGGCAATCACTGAACAACAAAGACAACTACAAGAGAAAGAGAAAGAAAATAAAACATTGAAACCAATACCACAACCAATCATTTCATTGGTAATTCCAACGGTATTGGTATCAATGGGTGATATTATAAAATACAAGTACGCAACACCTTCACCACCAAATCTAACACCAACAACCACTACAAAAATGGAAGAAGAGGAAAGAACCATTAATAGTATATTAATTAATGAATTCAAAAAAACTGATGTCTCAATCGTTGAATCAAATCTATACCTTTTCGAATGTATTCTATCAATTAGTGTTAGTAATGAACCAACTATAGCAGTGCCACCAACAACATCAACAACATCAGCAACAGCACCAACATCCTCATCAACATCATCATCATCATCATCATCATCAACATCCTCATCAACAACAACAACTCCTTTATCAACATCTTCTTCATCAACAACACAATCATCATTATCATCATCTTCTTCAGTGATGCCACCACCAACAGTGGGATACATTTTCAAATTTAATAAAGAATTATTTAGAAAGTTAATAGCATTAGTTTATTCTACAGTAGTTCAACATCAAATTACATTATCAACTGTTTTTACAACATTAGTTTTAAAAGGTTATTTAAATGAGGATCAAATTCAAAAACTATTAAATATTACATTGTTTAAGTAAGTCAATAGAATATACCAATCAACCGACGAGTCAAATGATCAAACAAACCATATATATTAATGGATTTTTATATTTTTAATTTATCTATAGATTATCAGATCCAAATGAACAAGTCAAATTAAGTTATTTAACATTATTGAGTAAGATGGTATCCTATTTCGATTTGAACCATCAAAAGAATTTAAATCATAAAGTTAATGATATATCATTACCTTATAAATTGTTGATAATGAGGTCAACAAGTCAGCCATTTTTTAATGGTCAAATCTTTAAAAAAATATTCGATTGGATCATGGGAAATGGCAAAGATCAACAAACCTATGATTCCTTGACAAAATATCTAATAGATCTATTCGATAGTTTTAATGTAATCTCAATATTATTCAATGAACAAAATAAATTATTATCACAACAATCTTTATCTGGTCAATCAACTACAATTACTCCACCATTAAGTTTACATCAAATTGATGACAGAAGTATGTAAAACCACAACCAAAAAAATAGCAACCAACCACAAAAAATTATTATATCTGTCTATTCCTGTTAATTCTTTTGATTTTAATTTTTTTATTCTTAATTTTATTTTATTTTTATTATTTAGGAAAATTTGAAACATTAATATCAAAATCGGATGAATTAATTTGGTTTTGGACGGTTTGGGAATGTAGTAAATATTGTATTGTAAATAGATTGAAATCGCCATATGGTAGTGCATTTCAAACGTTTGAAATCTTTGAAAAGGTTCTACTACAATTGAATAAGGATAGAAATGATTTTAAAAAGATAAAGATATTATTACATTTTATGGAATCGATAGAGAAGTTCATTTTCTCCACAGTGAGTGGATCGGTTCTATTACCATTACCTAACAGTAAAGAGATTCAATTCTTTAAGCATAATGTTAGGGTTTGTGAAGATTGGTTCTCTAGAATTCGTGTAAACCTATTGAAAGCTAGTATTCTTTCAAGTTCAACACCCGATATTATTAGACATGCATCTCTTAGAGTTCAAGATATTAGAGTCAATAGATTCGTTTTGGATTCAAGTTCTGCTCAATTCGAATTGGAATTTTGTATCTTGCATTTAGCAAATGCTTTACAACAATTAAATGAAACTGAATCATTACAAGGTTTATCAAACTGGTCCGATATTAATTTAAATTCAAATAATAACAATAGTTATAATGACAATAATAATAACAATAATAATAATAATAATAATTCAACATTTTTTAATAATGGAAATATTAATAAATATACATTAAAATTACCATGGATGAAAGGTGTTATATTAAGAAGTAAGCAAAAGTTTGAGGAATCGATAACGACATTATTGAGTGTCCCATCAACATTGGAGCCAAGTTCAATATCATTCCCATTCGTATTGGAGCAAATTATTAAATCCTATTTAGATATTTCAAATTTTACAGAGGTTGAACAATTCTTACAAAACTATCAGAATCAAATTCAACAACAATCAAATTCTTTAATAATCTATAAGGATACATTCATTAAAACTTTGGGTTCATTTTATCGTGGTGAAATGGAGGAGGCTCATGCATTTGCTAAAAGAACAGAATCTCAAAATCATATATTGCAAAGAGAACAGTTGGGTTTAGGTTTATTAGGTAATCAAATTATGACTGATGAATTGTTATTATCAATTATGGTAAATCAAAAAGATTTATGTAGTAATATTAATAGTAGTAGTACAAATAGTGGTGATATTGGATATAATAATAATATTAATAGTATGTTAAAATTAACAAAGAATAATATATTGAAAGCATTGAATTATTTAGGATTGGAATCAAATGTTCAAACATTTCAATATTTAACACAATTGAAAATTATGGATGAAATTGAAAATGGTGTCTATAATAGTAGGGTGGTACCAATTAATAATCAAATTGGATTCTTAGAGAGACTAAGAAGAGTTAGAGGCCATATTTCAAATACTAAACAACGTTCCGATATCCTATTGAGTAATATCCCACTTACTGAAAAAATGATTAAATTAGCAAGAAAGTTTGAAAACTACAAATTTAGTTCAAAGTTATTGGATACAATATTGGAATCTCATTCCTCCTCTTATTTTTTAGAACGTTGTAAATTAAAATATTTAAATGGTAAACAAACTGAAGCAACTTTAGATTTAATTAAATATTCACATCGCGATATTGCCTCAACTACAACAACATCAACAACCAATATAAATACAGATGAACTATCAACACAAAAATTTAAATTTTATACAGAGATTATTAAATATTTAAATTCGAATTCATCTATTATTACAGAATTATCATCATCAAATTATTCGATACCTCAAGAACAATTAAATCCAGAATATTATTTTAAGAAAGCAACTTTAACCAAACCTGAAAATTCTAAATTATGGATAACATATGCTGATTGGATTTTAAATGAAAAAAATAATAATGGTTTATCATCTGATCAAAATGGTGAAGAATTAAATAATAATAGTGGCGGCGAAAATTCATCAAATGAAATGTTAAGACTTAAAAATACAAACATAAATGAATTAAAAACAGCAGTTGAAGCATATTTCCAATTTTTAAAGTATAGCATGTTGGATGGTAATTCTAATGGTGGATTAAATATTAGAGCAACACTTAAAATATTGAATATATTAGTTTGTTCTGGTAATAAATTGATTGAAACATTTGAAAGATGTTTAAATGAATTAACATCAACTCGTCCTTTTACAATTATTATTCCACAACTATTCGCAAGATTAAGTCATCCAGATCCATTTGTTCAGAAATATGTTGTAGAGATTCTAAATAGAATCGGTAGAGATAATCCAAATAAAATTGTCTATCAAACTATTGTAGGCTCTTTAAATTTTAGTGGCATTGGAAATGAAGGAGTTGGATCATTGGCGGATATTGATGAACAACAATTACAAAGACAATATCCAAACTATTTACAAATTTTAAATATTAAAGAGAATCTATTGAAACATTCAGAATTGTTGGTAAAAGAGACGGAAACACTTATCTTTCAATTGGGTAAGGTTACAACATTATGGGATGACAATTGGCAATACTTCATCGAACAAATTCAAGGTTGGATCTTTAGTAATACTAAACAATGGAATGATGACTATCAACAATTGAAAGCAACCATAAAGAATCCAAATATACTAAAACATACTTTAAAGAAAAAAAACCAAGAATTACTTCAACCAATCTATGAGAAGTTAAAAAGATTGAATGCCGCAACAGTTTTATCCGTTTGTAAAACACCTCATGAAAAATGGTTCATTAAATGTCATTTCGAAACTATAAACAAAACAATACGTGCATTCGAAAAACAAAATAAACCAACAACCCCATTCGATGTACTTCATGATTTAATCTCCGAATTTCAACAATATCGTCTAAGTTCTCTAAGTCTATCATCGATTAATCCATCATTGGCTTTATTTAGACCAACCATAACTCAAATGCCAGGTACTGATTTAAATTATTTTAGTACCCATCAACATAATAATAATCATTCAACATCAAGTGGTAATTTACCAATTCAAAATCAAGTAACAATTCAATTGATCAGGCCAACTATTTATCTATTACCAACAAAAACTAAACCAAAGAAACTATCAATGCTTGGCAGTGATGGTAATCTTTATCATTATCTTTTGAAAGGTCGTGAAGATTTACATTTAGATGAAAGAATTATGCAATTATTGAATGTTGTTGATCAACTTTTAATGAATGATAAGAAACCAACTCTGAAACTATTAAGAACTAGAAACTATTCAGTCATACCTCTATCCCAAAGTTCTGGTTTAATTCAATGGGTTGAAGGTGCAGTACCACTATTTTCACTTTATAAAAGTTGGTATAGAAATGATCAAACTTACAAACAGCAACAACAAATCCCTCAGCAACAACAAAATCCTACATCAACTTCAACCATTTCAACTTCAAATGTAACAAATTCAACTGTAAATAAACCGCTCATAGTCAGACCAGTGGACATATTCTATGCAAAGATTACGCCACTATTAGAAAAGATTGGATTCAATTTCATGAATCCAAGATCAGAATGGCCAAAAGAAATATTGATACAAGTATTCAATGAGTTGATGCAAGAAACTCCAAAATGGATTCTACAAAGGGAATTGTGGTTTTCAAGTAGTTCATCATCTGAACTATTCTTAAAAACCCAAAGCTATAGTAGATCATTAGCATTGATGTCAGTGATCGGCTACATAATTGGTTTAGGAGATAGACATTTAGATAATATTTTAGTAGATTTGAAAACTGGTGAAATCGTTCACATTGATTATAATATTTGTTTTGAAAAAGGTACTGAATTAAAAATACCAGAAAGAGTACCATTTAGAATGACCCAAACTTTTGAATATGCTTTAGGCTTAACTGGTGTTCAAGGTACATTTAGAGAAACTAGCATTCAAATTATGCATTTATTACGTAAAAATAAAGATATCCTTCTAAATCTATTGGAGACTTTTATTTATGATCCTCTTTTCGATTGGAAACATTCAAATAAACAAACTAATAATAATAATAACAATAATAACAATAACAACAATAACAATAACAATGATAATATGAATCAAACTGCTGGTGAACAAGAATCTATTGAAAAGAAACAATCTTCTTCCTCTTCGAATAATTCAAGTAATAATGTAACTAATACTATGGTCTCAACACCAACTAAATTACAACAACAAAAGTTACCAAATAGTCCTTTATCAATTTCTTCAAATAATATTAATAATCAAAACAATCAAAATAATCAAGATAGTGATTCTAGCCAAAGTCAAGAAGATGAAGATAATAATGCTGCTGAAAACGAAGGTGAGGGAGGTGATATTGATGAATTAAATTTAGTTCAAGATTCTTCAAACGGAAAGGATGCATTCAAGAGTATTCAAGGTTTAACTGTTGTCAACCAAGTAAGACTAAAATTAGAAGGTACAGAAAAAAAATTATCAATTCCTGATCAAATTGATCTTATTATAAGAGAATCAATGAATGTTGAAAATTTAGCATCCACTTATGAAGGTTGGTCTCCATGGGTTTAAATTAATATTTATTATAACTACATTTAGAGTTAAAAATTAAATAAAATTAAATAACTTTACTCGTAAAAGAATTTTTTTAAAAAAATTATATCTTTCTTTATCTCTCTTTTATTTTAAAATATTGAAAAAAAAAAAAACAATTATCTTCCGACTACAGCCAATTTAAAGTTTGTTTCTGGATTTGCAGTATAATTTTGAACGATTGATAAAACTTGATTAATTTTATTTTGTAATTCTCTTAAATCTGAAACATAAAGTAATCTTAAAATGGTTGCAGCACTATTCATTTTATCATCTTTAAAGTCAAATCCGAGTGGGAATATATTATTATTGACTATTTCATTTTTACTATTATCATTTAAATTATTATTATTTGTATTTGTGGTAGTGGTAGTTGTAGTTTCTAATTTCTTTTTTCTTTCTTCCTCATCTTTAATTAATGTTGGAACATCATTGAATTTTCTTTCAGCAACCCTAACAATCATTGATAATAAAGCTGTATAATGTATATCTTGAGGTTTAATATCATAATTAAATAATTTTGCTAAATTATGTATTGCTTCAATTAAACTATTTTCATCAACTAATTATTATTATTATTATTATTATTATTATTATTATTATTATTATTATTATTATTATTATTATTATTATTATTATTATTATTATTATTATTATTATTATTATTATTATTATTATTATTATTATTATTATTATTATTATTATTATTATTATTTGAAAAAGAAGTAAGTTAATAGAGTTATAGATGGTGGAATATTAAAAAAAAAAATTTTACATACAATTTATATTCTCTAATTTATATCTTTGAAGGCATTTATATTTTGTTTCATGAATTTGTTCTACATTTTCTTTATATTGATTTTTTATTAAAAAGTTTGTGAAAAATACAACAAGCTTTTCCCTTTCTTTAATATCTGTTAAATTATCTACATTGATTGGTAATTGTCTTAATGAAATGAAATTTTTAAATTGGTTCTCCCATTCATCTGTTACATTTAATAATTCACTAATATCATTTATATTATATAATTTCTCTAATAAATATGAAATAACTGATATAAATTGTTCTCTTTCTAAAAAATATTAAAAAAAGGTGAAAAAAAAAATATTAGAGTCATAATAAATTTCATTTCCAAATTCAATTTGTGTAATATACCATTTAAATTTAAGTTTTTATTTGAATAATTTAGTATAGATAGTTTCTTAATCAATGACATTGTTAATTAAATATATTATAAAATGAAAAATGAAATGAAATAGGATTCAAATTTCAAAAAATTAAAAAAAAAAAAAAAAAAAGAAACAGTGAAGAAATTAGTTTTCTCAAAATGATCTCTTTTTTTTTTTTGTGTTGCAAAAAAAAAAAAAAAAAAATAGAAAAAAAAAAAATTTGAAAAAAAAAAAGAAAATTAGAGTAATTAAAATTTCATTAATTTTTATTAAATAATTAGATTAGATTAATAATTTTTGAATAAATAATAATGATGAAATTAAAATAAAAGATAAAGATAAAACATTTGAATTTGATGGTCTTTCATCTGAATCATCTTTAAAGTTAATATATTCAATTTCTGAAGAAATTAAATCATCACCAAAAGAAATTGTGATTGGATATTTACCAATCTTTGTAACTGATGGATATGTAAAATTTAAATTATTTGAATTTACCGATTCGATTTCACAAATGATACCATTGATTTTTAATTTCAATAGATTTGTTGATGAAGTTTTAAAAGATCCATTTAAAGTTGATTTACCACCTGTAATATTTAATTTAGGAGTTGTTTTGAGTGATAATTGTTCAAATAAATAAAATGTGACTGGCTCTGAAATTTGACCTGCAACATTAATTATAATTTCAAATTTACCACCTTGATCTAAATATTTTGTTGGGTTAATTGAGTCGGTTAATGTGATTGAACCATTAATAGCTTTGGATGCATTATAAACTTGACCATTTAATGTTATGTTATTATCTATCTTATAACTGAAACCTTTGCCAATGATTGATAAATCACCACTCTCTTTGAAGGTGAATGAAGAAACAATTGGTTTTTCATATGTATAATTAAATGTATGATTATAATTATAATTCAAAAAGTAAGCAATTATTGTAAAGTTTTTATTTGATTGACCTGCTGGAATATCAATCTCTAATTTTGAGTCTGGGACTAAAACTTTAACTGAAGCACCACCTCCATTGATATTATTCTCTACAATTATAGTTTCACCGATAACATCGGTTCCAAAATCAACACCATTTACTGTTATCACTGATCCATAGGTGTTGGCTACAATATTATCATTTGAACTATCAATAAAAAAGGTTGGGCAATTTTCAAAATCCGAACAACTTGATTCAACCAAATTATTGATTAAATAAATTATTAAGATTGAAATTAATAATTTTATCATTTTCTTATAAATTCTATTTCTATTTTTTTTTTATATTTTATTTCTATTTTTTATTTTTATTTCTATTTTTTATTTTTATTTCTATTTTTTATTTTTATATCTATTTT
Source organism: Dictyostelium firmibasis (assembly GCA_036169595.1). Taxonomy (NCBI): domain Eukaryota; phylum Evosea; class Eumycetozoa; order Dictyosteliales; family Dictyosteliaceae; genus Dictyostelium; species Dictyostelium firmibasis. Next base: position 1,928,342 of record CM069768.1, read on the forward strand.
TAATTTTTTTATTATTTTTTTATTTCAATTTTTTTTATTAATATTTCTTTATTATACTTTGTTTTGTTCTAATTTTATTTTATTTTTTTTCTAATATTATTTTTATTTTATTTTTTTCTATTCTTTCTCTTTTATTTATTTTTTATTATTTTATTCTTAATTATTTTTGAAAATTTTATATTTGTTTTATTAAATTTTATATGACAAATTTATTTTTAATTAAATTTAGTGTGGTGTTGGTGAAAAAAACGAAAAAAAAATTAGTAAGAAAAAAAAAAAATTTTTAAAAGAAGGCCACAAGATATTAATTTGGGAGTGCATTCTTTATGTCTGGACCAATCATTTAATTTTGATTGCCAATCAACTGTATTATTTGAAAAATCACCAAATCATCTTAACTGACCATTGAAATTTTCGCGATCCAAATGGAATTTTTTTTTTTAAAAAAAAAATAAAAAAAAAAATAAAAAAAAAACTTTTGCCAGAGTTAGACCACACTAAAAAAATAGGTAAAAACCGACAAAAGTGATGTGATTTTTCCACTTTTTTGAACTATTTTTTTTTTTAATAATTTTTTTTTTTTTTTTTTTTTTTTTTAATAATATTATTTTCCTCGAAATGATTCAGAAAATTTGGTATAACTCCATATACACTGTATCTTTAAAAAACTGGTTTGCCATATCATCAAGCATAAATATCTTTGAGGGAATTTTGAACCAATCAATGTTAAAAAAAAAAACCCTGTGGGTTGTACGCTTGAATTAAAACCATTTGAAAAAAAAAAAAAAATAGATATATAACAAAGTTTTTTTTTATTTTTTTTTTACTCTATTCCAATTAGTTTACATGAATGAAGATTATTTTACTTTATTTCTTTTTTTTTTTTTTTCATTTTTTTTTTTTATATTTATTAGTCTGCGCTAGAATAATAAATTTTAAGTTTTTATATAAAGGATTTTTTTATTTCTGCTTGTTTGTGGTTAAACGAATAAATTTGAGTTTGGACCTGAAAAAATTTCATATTAATACCATATTATTAAAAATTATTATTATTATTATTATTATTATTATTATTATTATTATTATTATTATTATTATTATTATTATTATTATTATTATTATTATTATTATTATTATTATTATTATTATTATTATTATTATTATTATTATTATTATTATTATTATTATTAGTATTATTATTATTATTATTATTATTATTATTATTATTATTATTATTATTATTATTATTATTATAATTATTATAGTTACCAAAATAAGCCATAACCAAACCCATCAAGCTAAGTGAGACAGGTGATAATATTGTTCTAATGCTAGAATCCTTTGATTTAAGATTAGCGAGATATGCAACGCAACATAATCCACTAACCCATAAACAAATTTTATACTAAAAAATAATAAAAAATCGAACATTAATAAAAGTTGCTATAAAATTTAATAATTTCATTTAATATTGTATAATGATATGTGTAATGTTACTTTTAACATAATTCCCATGAAACCAAAAATAATAGAAAATAATGAATATACTTCGAGTTCACCTTCTTTTGGTTCTGATGCAACTCTCATTTCAAAACGGTCAACGATTAATGATTCTTTTCTTGGGTCTGACATTTTTACTTATATTGTTTTTTTTTTTTTTTTTAATATATTAAAATAGGTGTAAAAATAAAAAAAAAAAAAAAAATTAAAAAAAATAAAAATGAAATTTTTTGATGAGTTTCACAAAAAAAAAAAAAAAAAAAAAAAAAAAAAAAAAAATTAATAAAATATTTTTTATAAAAAAAAAAATAAAAAAAGTTTTTAATTATTATTAAATAGAATATTTAGTATTAAACAAATGAATCCATTGATATAAAAATAAAAAAAAGATAAAATAAAAAAAAAGATACAAAAAAAAAAAAAAATTAAATAAAAAAAAAAAATAATTATTTTTGCATCATCACAAATTTAAAAAAAAAAAAAGTCATGAAAAAAAAAAAAAAAAAAAAAAAAAAAAATTTTTAATTACCTCACTTCCATAAAAACAAAAGAAATATATTTATATATATATATATATATATAGAATATAAATAAACGAAAAGTTAAAGCAATAAAGGGGGACGAAATAAAATAATCATTGGAAGAAAAAAAAAACAAAAAAAAAAAAAAAAAAAAAATGAGATTTATTATTTTTATTTTATCATCAATTCTAATAATATATATAGGTTATGTTATTGGTAGTGATAACGCAATAAAAACGAATGAACCAACACTTGGTGATTTAAAAAATGTTAAAAATGATAAATTTATATCTACAAAGATTCAACCATTACCATTTCTATCAAGAAAGCAATTTAAATATAATGTAGTTTTAAAAAAAAATAAAAATAAAGAAAGTAAACAACAACCTAAAGAAAACGATGAAAATAATAATAATATCAATAAAAATAATGATGAGGTTACTACCACTAGTACTACTGCTACAACACCAGTATCTACAAATATTAATAATAATAATAATAATAATAATGACTTTAATACAATTAATATGGCATCAAAAGATGGTACAATTTATAAATGTTTAATACCAAAACCTATTAAAGAAGCAAAAGAGAAATGGATTCAAATCCCGACAGTAGAGACAATTAAAGAATCATTATCAAATTTAAAACAAAAATGTATTAAATCTGCTAATCCAGGTTTATGGTGGTCTTATGAGTTTTGTTATCATGATAAAGTTAAACAAATGCATGTTGAAAAGAATGAAATTCAAAGTGAATTCATTTTGGGTTCCTACATTGATTATCCTCAAAATGGTGCTATCAAAGGTATCGACCAAAGTGTTTTAGAAAAGTATATGAAAAAGGAGATCTCTGAATTCCCTCATTCAACTTCAACACCATCAAATTCTTTACCTTACTTTAGTGAAAAATATGAAGATGGTACAGTTTGTGAAGTTTTAAATATTAAAAGGTAATGTATTATTTAATTATTTATAAATGAAATCAATCACTCAATCAGTCAGTCAGTCAGTCAGTTAGTCTTGTCAATCAACCAATATAATAATATTATATAATATTTCAATTCTAACACATTAGTACAAACCTCTACTCTGATAAATCTGTATATATATATATTATTCTCTACAGACATACTGAAGTTAGATATTATTGCTCAAAAGATGCTATTCAACCAACAATTCAAGAAATTGGAGAACCATCATCATGTGCATATTTATTAAAAGTTTTGACAAACAAAATGTGTATTCATCCATTATTCCAACCAAAACAAAATAAAGCAATGGATATCCAGTGCACAAAAGTATAAATAAATAAATAATCATATAATTATATTTTTATTTTTGTAGTAAAAATGGTTTCGAGTTAAAAATACAAAATTAAAATAAATTAATTTTTTTTTTTTTTTTTTTTTTTATTGTTTATTTATATCATAGAATTTAATATATTTACAAAAAAAGTTTGAATCTAAAATATTAATAAGCTTTGAACTTTTACCAATGTAAATAGTTTCTAGAGAAGATGTAAAATAATCACCGAATGAAGATGAAAAATCTTGATTGAATTTTGAAGAATGTATTCTTAATTCTTTTAGAGAGGTTGGTAATGAACCAATTGAAAAAGGTTGATCATAAAAGTAACATAGTGATAGATTTGTAATATTATTTGGTAGTGATCCAACCTCAAATTTTTGATTAAATACTCCTTCAAAGGATAAGTAAGTTAATGAGTTTGGTAAAACTCCCTTTCCAATGGGTTGATTAAAATGATAATTAAATGATAGACTAGTTAAATTAATTGGTAATATATCTTTGATAATTGATTGATTAAATAAAAAACCAAATGATAATTTTTTAATTGAATCTGGTAAAACATCTTTTTCAATTGGTTTATTATATGAATAACCAAATGATAAAGATGTTACACCATTTGGAATTACATCCTCTTGAATTGGTTGTTTAAAAAAATTATTAAATGAAATTTCTTTTAAACTCAATGGTAGTTCTCCTTTTATAAATGTTCTACTACATCCTTTACCTATAACTAATGATTCTAATTGATTAAATGAATTACAAAAACCTGGGTCGAAATAACTTGATACACCTAAATCTAATGATATTAAAGTTGGTGGTAGTGTTTTA
>CM069768.1:1937500-1947500 GCA_036169595.1 Dictyostelium firmibasis
TCAAGATTTTATACTGATGATTTAGAACCATATTATGATGAGAGAAATGGTCAAGAGGAAAAAGAAGAAGAAGAAGAAGATGATGATGATTATGATTATGATGATTATAATAATGAAAAATCAAATTTAAATTGTGGATGGAAAAATTTATATATTGAATTGGGATCAATTAAATTATATGGTACATATGATTTAATAATTAAAGGTATGGAGTCATCAACATGTGATAGTCCAAGTCAAACAATAGAAAACACTCTCACCAATAGCCATTCATTTTGGAGTTCAAAAGGTTCATTAACTAGTGAAGGTAATGAATATTTAATCTATAAATTGGAACAACCAATTTGTATAGTATCATCAGTTGTATTAAGTGCATATTGTGCATTATTTCAATCTGGATTTCCAACTTATTCTCCAAAAGGTGTTATAATAAGTGTTGGATTCTCTATGGATCAATATCATTATAAATCAGAATTATTCCCATGTGAGCAAACTGATCAACAACAAACATTTAAATTAGAGCCTCGTTTGGTTATGGGTGGTTATGTTAGACTTGATTTAATAGGTAAATATCAAACTCAATCGAGTGATAGAGAATATTATCATGCAATTAATCAAGTTCAAGTAGAAGGTGTACCCATTGGTTCATTAGAAAATAAACCAAATCTTTCACTATCAATGTTACAATTTTATTCAAAATTTAAATCACCTTCAACTTTAGTTCATTATAATAATAATAATATTAATCATCCACCAAATATTGATAATTCAATTTTAATTTCACCAAAAAATAATAATACAACAACAACAACAACTACAACAACAACAACAACTACAACTACAACAAATACAACAATTAATAAAGATATTGAATTTACTTATAAAGAGATTTTATCAAAACTTCGTAGTTATATGGCACCTAAATTAGATAAAGCACGTATAAAGAAACAAAATATTTATAACGTTATCAATGATATTGTAGAGGGTCGTTATGAACAAGCAATTGAAACCATATTTAAGAATGATTTAAGAAGTAAAAAAATATTTAATATTTGTGTTCAATCAACCAATGATAAGATAATAAATAAATATTTCTCAAGTTTATTGGAGAGTGGTAAAAGATTCTCAACTGATGAATCTTTATTTTTAGCTCATCAAGCTTGTACCGATGGAAATGTTAATATTCTCACAAGATTGTTATTAACTGGTAGATTATCTCCATCACCGGAATTGGGTGATCTATTGTTAAACAATGGTTATGCTTTAATTGCTGCTGAAATTTTCAGTCAATGTCAAATATTAGATAGAGCAATTCAATGTCTTTTCGTATCAGGTTGTCATGAAGAAGCTTTGTTATACACTAGAAACTATACTAATGATAATCCATTAGATTTTACTTGCCTTATAAAATTATTTAGAAAATATTCTTTATTTCAAAGTTGTCATTTTACAATCATATTTTTAGAATTTTATATATCAATTATAACGGATTTAGAAAATAGAAGAAGAAATATTGGTGGTGGTGGTGGTGGTGGTGGTATTGAAGAAGATCAAGGTAGATTCATTAATAATATGACAATTGAAGCTGATAATATTGGACATATTTTTGATATTAATATATCTGATTCAAATGATATTCAAACTTTATTAGTTGAGTTAAAGAAACTTTTTAAAACTCTTAAAAAAGATTCACCAACTAGAAATACAATTCAACCATCTTCAAGGTTATCAGATTTCTTTTCATCTTTTCAAACAATAAGAATAAATAGAACTGAATAGTAATAATAATAATAATAATAATAATAATAAAAATAATAATAATACATTTATTTTATTTTTCATTATAAAAATGTGTAAAAAAAATAAAAAAAAATAATTATGATGTAATTAAAAAAAAAAAAAAAAATTATTTAAAATAGTAATATTCGATTGATTCCATGGGTGGGATTGGATTCTTTTTTTTTATTTTTTTTATTTTTTTTATTTTGTTTTTTTTTTTATTTTTTTTATTTTTTTTTCAGTTTTTTTTTTTTATATTTTATTTTTTATTTATAATTTTTTTTTTGTTTTTTAAAAAAATTTTTTTAATTAATTTTAAAAGAATAATCTTAAATAAATATTTTTTTTTTTTTTTTGAAAAAGATGGCAAATACAGTTAATACAAATGAAGAATTTGAAAATATATTAAAAGATAATAAATTTTTAGTTGTTATGTTTTGGGCTGATTGGTCAAAACCATCAACTCAAATAAGAGATGTTTTCGATCAATTAGCTAAACAAGCCACTAGTCAAGCAAATAATAAACTTGTATTCTTAAAGGTTGAAGCAGAGAAAGTTCACCAAATCTCTGGTAGATATAATGTTAAATCTGTACCAACATGTATATTTTTGAATCAAGGTAAATTAGTTCAATCAGTGGTTGGTGCAAATCCATCAGAATTAGCATTACAAACAAATAATTTCTCAAAAACTTGTGACACAGCAGCAGCAGTAGTAGTAGAGCAACAACAAAGTGAAGAAATGATAAATAAAATTAAATTAAGCCAAGAAGAAGAGAAAAAATTATTAAATGAAAGAATAGAGAAAATTATAAATCAATCACCTGTAATGTTATTCATGAAGGGTAATCCAGAGAAACCACAATGTGGTTTTTCTAATAAAACAGTTACAATCTTAAAGGATAATGGCTTTGAATTTGGTTCTTTCGATATCTTACAAGATCAAGCTGTTCGTAATGGTCTTAAAGAATACTCTAATTGGCCAACTTATCCTCAATTATATATCAATGGTAAATTAGTAGGTGGTTATGATATCATTAAAGATTTAAATGAAGAAGGTGAATTAATTGATCTTAAACCATAAATAAAAAATAATGAAAAAAAAAAAAGATAATAAAAAAAAACTAAAAAAAAAAAAAAATTAATAATTAAAAATAAATCATTTATTGTATAATAAGTGAAAAAAAAAGAAAAAAAAAATAATAAAATAATTTTTATTTTCTTTTTTTTTTTTTTTAAATTATTTATTTTATTCATTCAATTATTTCATTTTATTTTTACAAGCATGAAATTTGATATTTAATAATTTCCATTTGTGTATATATATATATATATATATATACACATATATCACTCTATATCACTATATTGGGTGTGGGTTATTTTAATTTTAATTTTTCCCAAACGAAAGAAAAATAAATTCCCGTTATTGTTAATAACTTTGCCATCTTTTAAAGGTACATCCATAAATGGTAGTTACATTTTTTTTTTTTTTTTTTTTGAATCATTAAAAAACAAGCACATTAAATCATTTATTTAACCTCTTTAACAGTAATAAAAATTTGTAATTCAAGTGAATTAAAGTGTAAAAAAAAAAAATTGTTTTATGAAGAGAAAAAAATACTTTTCAATATAGTAATTTATTAAGGTTAAATTAATTAAATATTTAATTGATAATATTTTTATTATTATAATTAAATATATATTTTTCTATTTAAAAAAAATAAAAAGAAAAAATATTATACATAAAAATATATAAATGTGGTGTATACGTATGAGACGAATTAATTTTTTTATGTTTTTCAATTTTTTTAGAACCCACACACACATTGGCCAATGGTTTTTAGTGTTTAAAAATCATTAAAATATTTTGATTTTTATAAAATTAACATATAATTTTATATACTTATATAAAATAATCTATATTATCATAATAGGATAACTCCTTCAAGATGTGCAATGATCCTACAAACTTAAAATTATTACTATTTTTTTTTTTTTTTTTTGTGGTTTAAAAAAAAAATGTTTCAATATATTATTTTGTTTCCATTCGCTATAAAAAATTGGAGATTGAAAAATAATTATAAATAATTACAAATATTACATTTATAATAATTTTTATTTTTTATTTTCTTAATTTTATTTTTTTAAAAATTTATTTTATTTTGTTCTTTGAAGGAAATTCAATATTTAAATAATTTTGAAGAAAATATTCATTTAAAAATTTACAAAAAAAAAGCATTTTTCTTTTAATTCTCGAAAGTAATAAAAAAATATAATATCAAAAAAAAAAAAAAGTAATAATATTTAAAATAAAAAAAAATAGAAAAATATTTATAATTATATTAAGAAATAAAAATAAAGAAAAAAATGTCAAGTTTTAAAAAATGTTATAAAGCAATTTCTAAATTTTATTCAAGTTGTACAAATAAATATACAGTTCATAGTTTTTATACATATTGGTGAACATTTTTTAAATTTGTGATGAAAAAAAAAGAAATTATTTATTCAAAAAAAAAAAAGGAATTATTTATTCAAAAAAAAAAGTGTACTATTATAAAATTTAATATTTATTTAACAAAAACAACAACTATTTTAGTAAAATACAATCTTTTTTTTAAAAAGGAAAAAGAAATTAAAATAAAAAAATATAGAAATTAAAATAAAATAAAAAATATGTTTTTAAAATTTTAAAAAAAAAAAAAAAATTGTTTTTTGAATTTTATTAAAAATTAATTAAATATTTCACAGATCCAAGAGAGGTCAATTTGAAAATAATAAATATTATTTATAAAAAAAGAAAATAAAAAAAAAGAAAATAAAAAAAAGAAAATAAAAATAAAAACATATTTTAATTTGAAGAAAAATACAATGGAGGAAAAAACAGAAAATAATAATACAAATAATAACATAAACAATGAAAATAAACAAAACGAATCATCATCTTCATTCTTATCTAATGTAAAGAAAGAAAAACATTTAGTAATAATGCAACATGGTCTACATGGTACCTCATTAGATTTTAAAACAATTAGAAATCATTTTTTAAAACAAAAAGATTTAGATAATTGTATATTTGTATGTTTTTATTATTATTTCTATTACTATTATTATTGTTTATTATTATTATTGTTTATTATTATTATTATTATTATTATTATTATTATTATTATTATTATTATTATTATTATTATTATTATTATTATTATTATTATTATTATTATTATTATTATTATTATTATTATTATTATTATTATTATTATTATTATTATTATTATTATTATTATTATTATTATTATTATTATTATTATTATTATTATTATTATTATTATTATTACTATTATTATTATTATTATTATTATTATTATTTTAAAAAACTATATTAATAAAGTTTTATTACCTAGATATCAGCAAATAGTAATAGTCATTTTTTAGCAACACATGATGGTATCGACAAAATTGGAGAAAGATTATGCAATGAAGTTAAAGAATTATATGAACAATATAATCATCCAGAGAAAATATCAATGATTGGGCATAGTTTAGGTGGTTTAATAACAAGATATGCTATTGGACTATTACATAATGAAGGATTCTTTGAAAAGTGTAAACCAGATCAATTCATTAGTTTATCATCGCCACATTGTGGTAGTAGAAGACCTTCGACGACAATATTCAATAAGGTGGCTCATATATTTGTTGACAATTTCCTCTCAGTAACAGGTAAACAATTAATATTACATGATACTGAAATACCAGAGACTATTAAAACTTTCCCAACATCATCGCCACCTCCAAATGAAAAATTGAAATCATCTCAAACCATTGTAAATAGTTCAGTAAAGAATGAAACCGATTTATCATTGCCATTGGCTGAGGCAAAAGAACCATCGATTTACAAAGAGGTTGGAAATAATGAAAAACTAATGATCATTGAAAAGAAGGAAGAGAATGAAATCGTTACAAATGATCAAGAAGTACCAATGCCTTTATTGGTTCGTTTATCAGAGGGCATATTTTTTAATGGCTTAAAAATGTTTAGAAAACGTGTACTATACTCAAATATTTATAACGATGTTCAAGTCAATTTTTGTACCTCTGATATCTCTGCAAAAAATCCATACACTCAAGGAAAGTTAATGAAATTCTCTGAAAAGTTTAGACATATTATCGAAGAGGAATCAATTTTAGATATCGATCCAAATTTAATCGAGCAATCTCCCAAAAAAAGACAAATAGATGAAAAAGATATTGACGAATATTTCACTCATGATACTCATCATCATTTCTTAAAGAAAATATTAAAAAATTTAAATCAACTACACTTTGTTCGTTATCACATGTATTTTAAAAATATTTTATCTCATACAAATATTATAGTAAAAAGAGAATGGATAAATAGCGAAGGTTATGAAATCATTGAACATTTAGTTTCAAATTTTGAAGGTTAAAAATGAATAAGTAAAATAAAATTAAAAAAAAGTTATTTATTCAAAAAAAATTATAAAAAAAAAATTAAATTCTTTTTTTTTGTAATATTTTTTTAATTTTTTTTTTTAAAAATTTTTTATCAATTTTTTTTTTTTGTGAAGTTGCTTTGTTTTTTAATTAAATAAAATTTTTTTTTTTTTTTTATTTTTTAATTTTTTTTTTAATTTTTAATTTTTTTTTTTTTTCATTTAACACACATATAATCACCCTTTGTAAATATAAATAATATAAAATGACACTTGAAGCAACAATTGTTTGGTAGGTTTTTTACATTTCTCAAATAATTAGAATGTATAGCAGATTTTAAAAAAATACATTTTATTAACTTTAATAAATAATATAAAATAACTACAGTTTAGATAATTCAGAATGGATGAGAAATGGTGATTTTGCACCATCAAGAGCAGAGGCTCAAAAAGATGCTGTTAATTTAATTTGTGGTAAGATTAATATATAATTGAAAACTAGAGTCCATAAGATTATCATTATTACTACTAGTAGCAGAACGAATAACAATTTATAACTAATTTATATTTGAAATAAAAAAATAATAATTTTATAGCTTCAAAAACGCAATCAAATCCTGAAAGTGCAGTTTCTATTATGTCAATGGCAGGTAAAAAGTAAATTATTCTCTTTTTTTAATCAATTATTATTATAATACTATTTTTATTCATTAAAAAAAATTGTTAATAATGTATTTTTTTTTTTTTATATTAGACCAGAAGTTTTAGTAACATTAACACAAGAATTGAGTAAGATTTTATCAGGAGCTCAAGAATTAAAAGTTAGTGGTAAAATTGATTTTTCAACAACCATGCAAATAGCCCAAGTAAGTTTCATATATTGTTTTTGTTACTTTTGTTTTATTTAATTAAATAGTAGTTAATAACAACCTTCTTTTTATTTAAAGCTTGCACTTAGACATAGACAAAATAATCACCAACATCCAAGAATTATAGCATTTGTTGGTAGTCCATTAAAAGAAACAAAAGAAGAATTAATTCAATTGGCAAAACGTTTAAAAAAGAATGGTGTTGCAGTGGATATTATTAACTTTGGTGAAGTAACTGAAAACTCTGATAAATTAGAAGCTTTTATAAATGATGTAAATAATAATGATGAAAGGTAAATTACTTTGTTATTATTATCATTAATACTCTATTTAATATCAAATTTATTAATTTTTTATTTTTTTTTTCTTTTAGCCATTTACTTACAGTGCCACCAGGACCACATATTTTATCTGATATCATTTTACAATCACCAATTGTTGAATCAGGATCAGGTCAATTTGGTAGTGAATTTATTAACGCAGATACAGATCCAGACCTTGCTATGGCACTTAAGCTCTCATTGGAAGAAGAGAAACAACGTCAAGAGAGAGAAAGAAAAGCAAGAGAAGAAGCAAATGGCGGTCCAACTACAAACGCTGGTACTACCACCACTGCCCCAACTGAATCAAATATGGATGTAAACTTTGAGGATGATCCAGAACTTGCTGAAGCTTTGGCATTATCATTGGCCACTGATAAGATGGATGTTCAACCATCAACCAACACAGACTCACAACCACCACAACAACCACCAACTGATGACACCTCATCAGAGGCTTTCAAAGATCAAGACTTTTTAAATTCAACCTTAAACTCACTTCCAGGTGTCGATCCAAATAGAATCAAAAATGCCTTGGAAAATTTATCTAAAAAGGATGAAGATAAAGATAAAGATAATGAAAAAAAATAAATTAAAATAATACAAATAAAAAACTCAACCTGTTAATTCCCAATACCATAAAATAAATTATTAAATAATATTAATAATAACAATACACATGCTTAATTTTTTTATTTTTTTTTTTGTTATATTTTTTATTATTTTTTTGATAATCTTTTATTTTATTTTTATTTCATTTTCATTATTATTTTACATAATTATTATTATTAATTATTTCTAAATTAATTGAATTACTTTTTTAATTGTTTCCCAATCTTGATCAGTTTTTTGTTCTTGTTTGCATTGATTAATATATTTTTTCCAATAGTGCAATAATTGTTTAGAATAGTTTGCAGCTTTATTTTGAGAGGCAACATTATTGTCATTATCTTGAACGATACGATATCTAAGATGATCGAAACAAATACCTAAATGTTTAAGAGACCAACATTTATTATTGACATAGGTAATTGCCCTCTCAAGGATTTCAACCGATAACTCCAATGCTTTGAATGATTCAGTGGTTTGTTGACTCAAATATTCTTTCAAGAGAGTTTCAGCGGATCTTTCTAAAGAGACAGCCATTTCTTCCATCATGAAATACTCCCAACTATCGTTTGGATACTTTTCAGTGTTATTTGGTATATGGAAAGAGGGAAAAGTTGAAAAAGTAGTTTTGATAATCTTGTAGGTATTAAATTTATGGGAGTCTTTCTTTGGAATGATTTGTGATGTTAAACCTTTACTAATTGTATAATAATCATTTTGAAATGAACTATCACCAGATTTAAAATCACCACCAATATAAATTGGACGATCATTTATATTTACATCCAAGAAATCCTTTAATGAATAACCATCAGGAATATATGGATGATAGACGTTACCTGGGAATTTAACACGATGGAATAATGGTGATTGAGTAATTTTAAACCATTCCCAACTCATAATTTCCAATGAGAGAATATCGATATCTGGTCTAACCTTTTCACATAAATGCAAATACATTGGTACATTGGTAACCAAATCACCACCAACTAACAATAATGTATTTCTTGGTAAACTATCTAAAACTGAATGACCATAATCATAGAACGAATAATTATCACTTTGATCTTGTAAATTAAAATTTGCTCCAATTTGATTACTAATTAATCCAATGACCATGATTGGTAATAAATACTTTTTAATCTTTGATATCAACATTGTTGTTGTTGATGCTGTTATTGTTGTTGAACCATTACCACTTTTTCTTTCGAATTTATTTAAAAATTCAAAAATTGATTTAATACCTAGTCCCATTGCTATTGCCATTATTACATTTGGTTGCATGAAAAATCTTAAAAATACACCTCTATATAATGGTTTTTCAATTGGTAAATTACATAAATTAAAAAAGAATGTAATATAAAATAAAAATGAAAATATAATCATTGTACCAAATGATTTCCATTTAAATGTTCTAAATAAAAGAAAAAAAATAATAAAAATTAGATTTCAAAATTTATAATGATACCCAGATAAAATAAACTTTACCTCATATTATAACCCAATAATAAATTTAATAAACCAATCAATGATAAAGCTAAACCGATATAACCAAATTGGATTGTTAAATTTTCAAAATAAATTGAAATTTTTGTAAATAATGAAATTACACCACCATCACCACCATACAATTGTAATGTTCCATATTCTTCTCTTAAAAAATGTTTTATAAAACCACTATAATATATTTAAGAATTTATTAGAATTAATAATTATATATATATATTTTATTATTATTATTATTGTTGTTGTTATTGATGTTATTGATTGTTTATTTATTTTATTTTTATTTTTTTTTAAAAAAAAATTAATGATAATAATTTGTTAACATACCGTAATGTTGAAGTATTACCCCAAGAGTATTTAACTTTATTTAATTTTGGTGTAACTAATATTAAAAGATAAGGTGATAAACCAACTAGAGTATAGAATACTAAATTTGATAATATTTTAATATTCCAAAGTTG
>CM069768.1:1952500-2005000 GCA_036169595.1 Dictyostelium firmibasis
AATTTTTCTCTAACTTTTATGGTATAGTATAGTAGTTTATCAAAACATATACTAAATGAGAGTAACTTTATATTTGGTGAAGATTTTACAATGGTTGAAATATTTGAAAGACGTAATTCTATACCATAGATATCAAAGTATGATATGTTTTTAAAAAATCCATTACTTGATAAACTGTACCATGGAAATACACTCATTGGTGATTCATGTGCGACCATTAATAATTGACGAATTGAAGGTAACCAAGCCTTGAAAGTTTCAAACAATAACTCCTTTGAGAGGGTATTTACAATATTTAAAGAGAAAACTTTTGAAATCTTTGACTTTAATTCCTTTAATCTTTCCATCGAATTCCATTTATTAATTTCAATTTCTAGTAATTCAACGTTACATTTAAACTCGATATCTTTTAAAAAATTTAAATTTTCAATATTATTAATTACAGGATTGGTATTATTTATTATAGAGGTATTGGTATTGTTGGTATAAAAATCGATAGTTTTACTTCTCGCTTGGATAACTTCCATTTCTTCTCCTTCAATTTCTACATCCTCCTCTTCTTCTAAATCTTCTTCATTATCGATACCACTACTAATATCATCATCAACTCCACTAACCACTTTACTTATATTGATATTTCTAATTAATAAATTATCCAAGTATGGTAGTTGTTTTATTTTTTCATTAATTTCATTAGTGGTCAACTTTACTTCATTTGATTTTATAAGTTTGTAGAAATTGTTATTTTGATGATTGTAGTGGATTTTTAAAAATTTTACATTGGTTGGTTTTATAATTGAATAGTAACTATTGATATTGAAATTAAAATCAACTGATACATTTAAAAAACTTGATACAGTATTGAACCATTGATGGGATACCAATGATAGATTCAATGTTAGTTTATTTATGAATGATTCATTCTCTCTATATTCCAATATCTTTGAGCAATTACAATCGGCTACTAATTGTTTATTATTAAAATTTATGTATTCGGTTAACAATCGAATTATTTTCTTTTGTAAATAAATGGGTAATGAATTTATTATAAAATTAACAGATAATTTATTATCCATAATAACTTTTCTTTTTTAAAATAATTTTAATAGATTAAAATAATGATTTTTTATTTTTTTTTTAGTGATACAGGTTTTATATATGTATATATACATATATGTATGTTATATAGTTATTTTTTTAAAGTTTTTTTTTTTTATTTTTTTATATTTTTTTTTATTTTTTAAACTTAATTACACGAAATTTTTAAAAACAGTTTTTTTAAACATTCTAAAAAATCTGTGTAGGGGGTATGAAAACGATGAATGTTTGTCGTTGGTTTTTTTGAAATGACGCATACCAAATATTAACAGATCCCAAACCAAATCTGAATTTTTTTCAATTTTTTATTTTTTTATTTTTTTTTATTTTTTTTTTTATTTTTTATTTAAAAATTTTTTTTTTATTTTTTTAATTAATTAATTTTTGGTTGATTTGTTTTATTTTATTTTATTTTATTTTATTTTATTTTATTTTATTTTATTTTATTAATTTTTTTTTATTTATTAATTTTATTTATTTTATTTTTGATTTGTTTATTTATTTTTATTTTTTTTTTTTATTTTATTTTTTTTTTTTTAATGCTTGCTCCCAACTTCATTTATTTCTAAATTTTTAATTGTTTTATTTTTACTGTCTGAAAAACTTTGTTTAATTTTTAAAAAACTTTTTTCTAAATGAGGATAGTAATAAAAAATTCTAAAATCTTCGAGAGTTTTATTTGATTTAAAAAAGTTATAGATTTCTTTAATTTCTTCTGATTTTAATTGAAGTGGGGTTTGGTTATGATATTTCAATCTTTTAATATTTTTATTTTCATTGCAATGTTGAATTACAGCCAAGAAACTTTCTTTATTACAAGATATTGTATTTAAAAAAGCAAGGCTATAAAGTGGATCCAATTGTTTTGAATCTGTAATTGTGAAAAATTCCAATCCAATATATTTTAAATTATAATTTTTTAAAGTTATTTGATTTAAAAATTTACTTGGGTCATTTAAATTTTTTATCCTAATATTTAGAAAATTTGAATTTCTAATAACCAATTTCTTTAGTTTAAAATTACTATTTTCAATTTTATTAAATATAAAATCATTTTCATTATCTATTTTATCACTATCATTTATATTAATATTATTATCTTTTTTTTTTTCATTATCAAAATTGTCAATAATAATTGTTATTGATTTTATATTTGATTCAGAAAATACTTTTGTAATGAAACAATTTGGAGTTGTAACTTTTTGAAATTTAATTGATTTAATTGATTTAAAATTTAATATATTATTCAATTTATGAAAATTATTTTTAATTTTGTCATTAGGTGAACTGATAATTAATTTTTTTGGATTCGATTTAGATAGGAATTCAAAAGTAAATGAAAAGTATGGTGCGTCTTCAATTTTTAAATTTGAAAATTGTTTGTGTTCTTCAATGGTTGAAATTGGTCCAAAATAAAACCAATTAATATATAACTTTTGAATTTGAATTTTACAAACTTTAAGGTCATCCATTGGTTTATTATTTTTATAATCTGGAAAGTATGCCAATGATGATGAAATGGAATAAATCGTTTTTAAATTTTTAAAATTACTTGTTAGATAATTATATTGATTTAATGATATTTCATTGTAAACATTTAATTGTTCAATTTCTTTAAATTGTAATAATCGTCTCTTCATTAATGTATTTAATAAATCACCAGGTTTATTAGTTGGAAGTTCTAATTTTGCTTTTTCGATATACTTTTTTATAGAATTAAAATGCATCTTTGTCATTAAGAAACCATTTTCATAGGTTAAAAGATCTTGAATCATTGAAAAACTTGCTTTAGAAATTAAACTATACTCCAATATAACATTAAAATCTTTTTTATATAAAAGATATACAAATATATTATTTAATATAATATTACTAAAAACTTTCATTTTTTTTTAAATGTTTTATTATTTATTTTTAAAAAAAAAAAAAAAAATTTAAAAAAATTGAAAAAAAGTGTAGAAAAAAAAAAAAAAAAAAAAAAAAGGATATTCAAAGAAAATTTTTATAAAAAATAATTGATGTTATTAATTAAAAAAATTAATTATAAAATAAATAATTTTTTTTATTTTATTTTTTTACAATTTTATTATTTTTATTTTATTTTATATTATTTTTTTTTTTTTTATTTTTTATTTTTATTTTTAAATTTTTAAATTTTTTTATTTCTTTTATTTTCTAAAATTAGTGATTTTATTTATAAAATCACAAATATTAAAATTAATTTGAAATATTTTTTATCTATTATTGGCACAATGGTTTTATAGTAATATTTTTACAGCATTAAAAGTTGGTTGTTATTATGGTATTGTGGAATGGATTGATTTTGAATATGGTATTGAATTTGGTCGTTACCTCTATAAAATCCTTGATCATCATGAATAAATTGTTGTTGTTGTTGTTGTTGTTGTTGTTGTTGATATGGTTGGATTGGAATTTGTTGTTGAATTTGTTGTGGTTGTTGAATTTGTTGTAATGGATTATTAATTATAGGTGTTGGCATAGGGATTGGAGAAGATAAAGGTGAAGAAGTTGGTGTTACCATTGAATTTGAGTTTGAATTATTGTTATTATTATTTGGTGTTGGTGATGAAGATGATGGTGAAGATGATGAGCTTAATTGAGCCCATCTTGATTTACATTCCAAAGCTGTTCTTGGAATTTTAGTAGTTTTAGCTCTAGCCAAATGTTTTGAAACTTGTTGAAAAGATATTTTTTCATTATTTTGAGTCATTAATTTAATTTTTTTTGTGAGGATATCATCCTCTAATTGATTCCATTCAGTTTGTCTTGACATAATAGCTTTAAAGTATTGATAACGACATTGGATATCTGTACGAGTTTTAATTTCAATTGCAACGTTTTTCCAACTTTGACCATGTTTATCGACTAATAGAAATAAAAGTTCTTCTTCGGCTTCGTCCCATGAACCTTTTTTAATCTCTGGTGATAGTACACGTTTCCAATGTTGGGCACATTGAGCACCGGTTTTACCACCACCTAACTTTGTTGCAATTTTTTTCCATTGTTTATCGCCATTTTCCGTTACTAATTTAATGAGATTTTGACTCTCTTCCTTTGTCCATTTATTTGGTGGTGATCTAATACCTCTACTGATACTCTCTCTTTTTCTCTCTCTCTTTTTCTTTATAATCTCTTGGGAGTTTGATGTTAATAGAATATCTTTAGTGAACTCTAACTCTTGTTCACTAATTCCATTATCAATTAAATATTTAACCATTTTTACATCACCATCAATTTTTACCAATGAATGAATTAATGTATTATGAATTGAACTATCTAAATTAAATTCTAAACATAAACTTTTTATCTTAAAAGATCAAAAAGATTATAATAATAATTAGAATCATTTTTTTTAATAAAATCATATAATATATTTTATCGTAACTTACTTTTAATAACATTTGTTTTACAGTAATTTCTTCTTTTGAACATTCAGAAAATATTTTTAAAATTGGTATAGTTATACCAGGTGTTTTATAAATTAAATTAACAAAAGGTGTAATGAATACTCTTATTGCCTCTTGGTCGTCCTCATATTCCTCGAAATAACTATCGGCGTCGTCGTCACAATCGTTTGAGGATTCTTTATCTGAGCAATGTTTATCGGATGAGTAATCATCTTCAATACAACTATTATTACTATAACTACTTATACTACCACTACTATTAATGTTATTATTATTAAATGAATTATTATTTTCATCCATCATAGTCGAAAATGATCTTTTTATATTATTATTATTATTATTAATATTATTATTATTATTATTATTATTATTATTATTATTATTATTATTATTATTATTATTATTATTATTATTATTATTATTATTATTATTAGTGGTTGATGGTATACCAGTTGAGGAAGATAATGATGTTGGTGATAATTCACCACTAACACAAGTTGGTGGTGAATGTTGATCTATAATTAATTGTGGTGAGTGAATTTGGTGTGTTGGTGAGTTTATAATTGTGTGATAATTATTATAATTTGGTGGAGATGGACACATTGGTAATCCAGCATAATTAAATGTTTGTGTTGGGAATAATGCTTGTGGAATCAAAGGAATTTGTGTTGGTGATGATCCATAGCATCCAAAATTTTTATTAATTAATTGGGGTGAAAAAATTGGTTGTGGTGTGGGTGGAATATTTTGATGGTGGTGGTGGTGTTGTTGTGGTTGTAATGTTTGTTGTGGTTGAGTATTGGTTTGAGTCCAATAGTAAAATGGAATATTTGAATTTGGGAATATGGCTGTCATTTTTCAATTATTTATTTATTTAATTATTTATTATTTTAACTAGTTATAAAAATTATTGAGATTTTAAAAATATTTTATTTATATTTTTTTATTATCTTTTTTTTTAAAGATATTATTATTATTTGATTTTTATTTATACAGGATTGGTTATATACAAAAAAAAAAAAAAAAAAAATGTAATTTTTGGTTTTTGATTTTTTTTTTTTGATTATTTTTAAATTAAAAAAAAAAAAATGACCTAATGAAAGTAAATAAAAATTTAAAAAAAAAAAAATTATTTTGTTAATATGAGAAAAAAAATTTGTATAAATTTATATAAAAAAAAAAAACTCAATAATGGCCAATCAAAATTTGTGTTCATAAATCTCTGATGGATCTAATTTTTTTGCGGGCTCCTTTGGTAACAATATCAAAAAAAAATAAAAAAAAAAAAAAAATAAAAAAATAAAAAATAAAAATTTACATCTACACAAAAAAAAAAAAAAACAATGGACAAAAACAAAGGGCACATTAACATCTTTGGACATTTTTTTTTTTTTTGATTGAATTATTTTTAAAAAAAAAAAATTTTTTTGAAAAGATTTAATGGGGAAAAAAATTGATTTTTTTTTTTAAAGATATTATTTTTTAATTTTTTTTTTTTTTCTTATAATATTAAAATTTTTAAAGTGCGGTGTTGTAGATCATTGGAAATGTTTTGAAAACTAAAAAAAAAAAAAAAAAAAAATTTTTATTTCGACAACAAATAACCAAAGTTTTTTTTTAAAAAAACCCTTTTTGAACAATAAAAATATGATACAGTTAAAACTACAATTGAGATTAAAAGGAAGTTACAATTTTTTTTTTTTAGGTATTTTTAGTTGATTCGAACAAATGACATTATAATATTTTATTTTTAGTAATTTTTTTTTTTTTTTTTGATTTTAATTTTTTTTTTTTTTTCTTTTGATTTAAAATTTTTTATTTTCTATTTTTTTTTATTTTTTATTTTTATTTTTTTTTTTTTTATATTATAAAAATTATAATAAAGGAAATGTTTTTATTAAGTGATAATGAGTTATTAGAAATATGAATGAGTTCTACCAAATTAAAATTTTACCTATTATTTTATTATTTTAGTGTATGTATGTAAATTAAAAATAATTGTTTGAATTTGGTCTATATTTCCAAAAAAAAAAAAAAAAAAATTATGTTTGAAATATTCTTTTATAAGAATCTACTATTTGTGATGGTTAAAAAAAAATTTAAAAAAAAAAAAAAAAACAAAAAATAATAATAATAAAAAAAAAAAAAAAACAGATTTAATTTTGTTTCTTTTTTGTATTTTTATTTTTATTTGCAATCTTTTTTACTTTTCAAATATATAATGAATTTATGATAGCATATTATCTGATAACAGTTGCTACATATACTTTGGTTTTTATTTTTATATATTTTTTTTTTTTATTTTTTTATTATTTATGTTTATTTTTATTTTTTAATTTTAATTTTAATTTTTTTTATTTTTATTTTAATTTTTTATTTTTATTATTATTTTTTAAATACCATATTAAGATTTATTGGTTTTTTTAATAACAGGGTATTTGGGGTAGTGGGTGTGAGATGTTTGTTTTTTATTTTTTTTTTATTTTTTTTTTTATTATGTGTTTTTTTTTTTTTTTTTTTTTTTTTATTTTCAACAACGAATAAATAATGGCAATAATAGGAATAATGAATTTAAATATTGTTGTTTTTATATAGGATGATCAAATTGGAAAAAAAAAAAAAAACAAATAAAAAAATTTATATAAAAAAACAAAAAATAAATAAAAAACCAACAACAACAACAACAACAACAACAACAACAACAACAACAACAACAACACAAAAATCACCCACTTTACCAAACCCCTTTTATTATTAAACAATATATCTGTTGCTATTAACTAATATTAATTGTTTATTGTGGTAGAAATAAAAAGAAATTATGATGCACTTGATAATTGTTTTTTTTTTTTTCCTTTTTTTGACAATTTAAAAAAAGGAAAAAAAAATTATACATAATGTATACATAATATATATGAAATAAAATAAAACCTCAATTATTTATAAAATCTATTTTTAACATCATTTACTCAACCCCATGCAAATTTATCTTTGTTTATTGTGAAATAACATCCACACAAAGTGGCGAATTTAATTCATTTTTTTTATTATTGTCGTTGAATATTTTTTTATGAATTGTGTGTTTTTTGGTGTGTTTGTGTGTGTGCGTGTCTGTGTGTGAATGTACATTATGAATGTGTCTATAATTTTTTTTTTTTTTTTTTTTTTGAAAATCATTTTTTTTTGGTTTTTTCTAATTTTTTTTTTTTTTTTTCTAATTTTTTAAGATTTTAAAATTTTTATGATAATTTAACAATAAGATATATATATCATATAGATCAAAAAAATGAGAAATTAAAAATAAGACTTACAAATAATTTATCTTTTTTTATTTTATTATTTTTTTTTTTTTTTTATTTTTTTTTTTTTTGATATTATCTCTATTGCCACTAACAATGATTTAATTTTGAAAAAAAAAAAAAAGAAAACCACCTTAGATATTGATTCTTTTTTTTTTTTTTTTTTATTTTTTTTTTTTTTTTTTATTTTTTTTTAAATTAAAAAAAAAAAAAAAAAAAAGAGGAAAAAAATAACAATTTTTATCTCACATATTGAATGATTATAAAAAACTAAAAATATATTATTTAATAAGATTATTTTTTTTTTTTTTTTTTTTTTTTTTTTTTTTTGAAAGATTTTGATTGGATTTTGATTTTACACACAATAATTTACAAAACATAACTAAAATCAATAATAAAATCAAAATTCAACTCTAAACAAATATTAAAAAAAATCACAAAACATATTTTATTTGGTTATACCCCCCATTATAATATTTGATGGGGTAATCTTAAATAAAAGAAAAAAAAATTTTAACTATGACTTTTTTTTTTTTTTTTATTATGAAAATATGGTGGACAAAAAGTTCTTTTTTTAAACCACACCTCTTATGATTGGGATGGGGTTAAGTTTTTTAAAATTGAATAGTTTGTGTGATTCGATGAATCCTACGGATTTGAAAAAAAAAAAAAAAAAAAAAAAAAAAAAAAAAAAAAAAAAAAATTTTGTGAAAATGGAAAAAAAAAGTGCGGATAACAGAAATTCGAGATTTCCATCTCAAATTTCTTTTACCGTTTTTATATTTAATCACACAATAAAAATTTTTAAAAAAAGATTCTTGTTTGCAAAAAAAAAAAAAAAAAAAAAAAAAAAAAAAAGAAAATAATAATATTTTAAATTAAAATAAAAACTTACAGTTGGTGAATTTTTCTAAAGTTTTAATTTTTAAAGAAAATGGCTTTCTGGGCAGAAAAAAAATTTTCAAAAAAAAAAAAATAAATAAAAAAAAAAAAATTAAAATCAAAAAAATTGATTATTAAAGTAATATACAAAATTGGAAATTAATGTCGAATCGAGTGGTTATTAAATATTGTTCAAAAGAAAATTGAACAAATTCTTTTGAAAATTATTTAATAGTAATATTTATAAAAATGGAGCTATATACATATATTAAGAGAAAAAAAAAAAAAAAAAAAAAAAAAAAAAAAAAAAAAAAATTTACAAAATCGATCTATAAAAAAAAAAATTATTATTATTTTATTTGATATTTATTTATTGTTTTAATAGGTTATTATTATTTGATTTTGTGAATAAAAAAAAATAATAGATATTAAAAATAATAAAGAAGTTGGGTGTTTAATTATAATTATTTATTATTATTAATTTTTTTTTTATTTTTTTTTTTTTTATTTTATTTTTTTTTTTATTAAAAAATTGTTATTTGTTTGAAAAATTAGTTAATTAAAATAACAACAATATAATAAAAAATCCTTTTTTTTTTTTTTACTCTTTTTTTTTTTTATTTTTTTTTTTTTTTATTTTATTTTATTTTAAAATAATTTTTTTTTTTTAATTTAAAGTCGGATATTTAAGACTAAATCTTGTGTGTTTTAATGGGCGCACGTGACTATCGGGCATTAGTCACACAATGTCGGATGATTTAGAGAAATGAATGATTTTAAAAGTTATTATTTTTTTTAATTAAAATGGAATTTATCAATGCCTTTTGAATATTGGATGAATATGTGAGGCAATAATGGGAGGAGTGCAAATTTTTTATTAACCAACAACTGCCGTAGTTTTTTTCCAATTATCAAAAAAATGAAGTTTTTTTTTTTTATTTATTTATTTTTTTTTTTTTTTTTTTTTTTATTAATTATTGATTTTCAATTTTTATATTAAAAAAAAAAAAAAAAAAAAAAATTTTTAAAAAAAAAAGCATGGTGATTGGGAGGAATCTATCAAAATGCACTAAATAGGGTTTTTTATTAAAAAGAAGTTCTCCAAGCCCAATATTGGTAAAACTTCCACTGACTGAAAAAATCTCATTTTTCCACTCCACTAAAAAAAAAAAAGCCCATATTGAATAATTGTTTGTTTTAATGATACCATTATTATTATAAAAATTATTATTATTATTAGTATTATTATTTTTTTATTTTTATTTTTTTTTTTGATAAATGCGAAAATTATTAAAAAAATTTTTAATAAAAATCTTCTACTTTAAATCTAAATATTTTGTTTTATAATTAATCAACTTGATCATTTAAGAGCTAAACTAGAGTAAAAATAAAATGAATGTTATAAAGATAATATTAATTTTTTTTAATGGAGAATTCTTTATTCTATTTTTTTTCCCACTATAAAATTATTAACTAATGTTATTTTGTATGAATACTTAGTTTAATAAAATCTTTATTGTGAAAAAAAACCCCGAAATTATTTTTTTTCGAATTGTGCGATTTTTTTATAACCAATTTTTTATTTTTATTTTATTTTTATTTTATTTTTATTTTATTTTTAAGAATGTAGAGAAAAAGAAGCAATACTGATACAATTTTTTTTTTTGACCACTATTTTGATTTTGTGGAATTTGAAAATTGAATTTGAGATTCTAATAATTGAGATGAAGAATACTGACCGATTTCAATACCCTTTGGTTTTAACTCAACACTCAAATCATTCAACCAACTTTCTTTATCCTTTTTGGATGGTAATGAAATAGTATAAATTAAAACATCAATTGAATCAAGTGAGCCCACAATAATACGAATCATTGAATCTGTAAATAAAAAAAAATAAAAAATGAAAAATAAAAAATAGGTGAAATAAAAAAAAAAAAAAAAAAAGGTTAGTTTTATGGTTCTATTATTATTTTTTATAAAAAAAAAAAAATAAAAATAAAATTCCAAAAAATTGAGAAACATTTTGGGTTTTTTTTTTTTGACGAAATAAAACAAATTTTTTTCGCAAAGATAACATCGGTGATTTTTTCCAAACTACACATTCTGATCAAAATTGATCAACGCACGACGATAACGTAAGCAGTACACGAAAAAACCCCCAATAATTATCAATATATTGTTTCTATTATTATCATCAGAATATTTTTGTGATTATATGAATAAAATAGTGGAGAAAAAAAAAAAAATGAAAAAAAGTTTCCAATCAGATTGGGAATAAAAAAAAATAAAAAAGAAAAATGTTTGACCAATAATTATAAAAACAAAATATTAACCAATCACTTACCATTTGAACTAATATCTTTAATGTCTGCATTTTTCAAAGGAATTGTATAGACGTATTTATAGTTTGAAAAAAGACTAGATTTCTTTGTGACTAACACCATATCATTGAAAAAGTATAAATAAAAACTGCCACTTTCACTTTTTTTATTTGCAGAGATATTACATTGTGACTCTCTAACAAAATATCTATGTGATTCAATTAATTCCTAAAAATAGTATACATAAAAAAGTACAGTATTTTTACATAAATAGTAACATAAAAAAAAAAATAAAAAAAAGTTTTATTAAAAAAAAAATTAGTATTAATATAATAGTTTTTAAAAAGAAAAAAAATTGGGGATTTCAAATTAATTAAATTTTAATTAATTAGTAAATTTTTTTTTTTTTTTTTTTATCAAAAATATCTTTGTTTTTCAAATAAAACGAAAAAGGTCAAATATAAAAAAAAAAAAAAACTAAAAACAATCAATCAATTTTTAAAATAAAATCTGTCAAAAAAAAAAAAAAAAAAAAAAAAACAAAAAACAACCAAAATAAAAAAAAAGATTTTTTTTTTTTTTTTTACTTACTGGGGCATTTTTAATTTCCTTTTGCAATTCTAATAATTTAGCTCTATTGTCAACATTTCTCTTTCTGTCATTAATATATTTGTTAATATCTTTAATTGATTCGTGAGCAGTTTTAATATTTTTGAATTCGACATGATCTTCTTGAGTGTGTTTTAAAATTTCCCTTAATAACAATTCATATCTTGGACAACGCTGAACTGGCATAATTAATAAACTATTGATATCGGTTGCCACTCTTGATTTATTTCTTTGTTCTGAAAAGAATTTTTGTGATTGTGGATTCTCTGTCATTGCTTTTAATTGTGGTGCTACTTTATCGAAATTATTTACATATTCTACATAAATTTTAAAAATTGGTGCCTTTTTAAATATAAAAAAAAAGAAAAAAATTAATACATTTTTGTATTGTTTATTAATAATTTCTATTGTACTTACAAACTTTACGAAAATATCACCAATTTTAATAGGTGAAACTGATAATCTTTCTTCTAAAAGATGAGCAATTTCTGTACTAATCATAAGTATACTCTTTAAATTTGAAAACACTTTATTAATTTCTTCACTTTTGAATAATTTTGTGACTTTTGCTTCAACTTCCATTGGAATAAAGTAAAACTATATATCATTTTTCAATATTAATATATTATATATAATTTATATAAATTGATTGTTTAAACTTACATCTCTTAAAATTAATAATGAGTTTAAATAAGATAATTCAGTTGAATATAATTCATTAACTGATTTGAATCTATTTCTCATATTTTCAGTTTCTGGATCATTTGATTGAAGTTTCATTTTAACTAAATCCTTAAACTTCTTTCTTGCTAACCATTTTCTACTAACTCTTTGAACACGAATAATATCACCAAATCTATAATTACCTTCAATAATTTGATCCAATTCTTTTTGTGAATAAGTTTTGGCAGTTCTAGTTAGTGGTTGTTGAACTGAAACAGTTACTGGTTTTTGCTGTGGTTGTTGTTGTAGAGGCTGTTGTTGTTGTTGTTGTTGTTGTTGTTGTTGTTGTTGTTGTTGTTGTTGAGTAGGTGATAATTTTGGTAAATGTGAGGAATTTCTTGATGGAACGATTGGTTTTGGTGGTAAATTATCATTATCATTACTTGTTGAATCTTTATTTCTTAAAGCAATACCTGAAGCAGCATTACCTTTATTATTAATATTTAAAGTTGATAACATATCACGCATTGGTTGTAGTGAATCGATTGTATTTTGTTTTGATTGATTGATTTGTACAAGTAGTTCACGTTGTTGAACATCAACCATTTCTTTTTGACGATTGATAGCGTCTTGTTGTTCTTTTAGTTTCTTTTCTTCGAGTTGGCGAGCTTGTTCAATCTCCAATTTCTTTCTCTTGGTTTCTTCATCTATCGATTGTTTATAGATTTGAATTTCTCTTTTCTCCTTTAAGGTTGTCTCTTCCAAGAGTTTACGTTGTTGTTCTAAATCTTGTTTACCCTTTAGAGAGTTTGTCAAGTCTGATTCTAACTTTGATTTCAATGAATCCAATTCCTTGTTTCTTTGTTGAAGATCCAATTCACGTTTTTTCATCTCTTCACATTTCTTTTCTTCCTCTAGTTTTCTATTACATTCATCTTGTTGAATTTTCGATTGGAACGCTTGTTGTTGTGAGATAAGTTGTTGTTGTTTCTCATCCAATTTCTCTTTGATAATACGTTGTTCCTCCAAAAGGGCAATTTTAACTTGTTCTTCATGTTTTCTGCTTAAATCTCTCTCTTTTTGAACTTCAATCAATTGTCTTTTCATCTCTTCCTGTTGCCATTGTAATGCAGCTTGTTTTGCTTGTTCCATCTGTTTGAGATCCTCTTCTCCCTTTTTCTTGGAGGCAATTTGTTGTTGTACCAATTGATCTTTCATCTTTTGAATCTCATCTCTTTGTTTCTCTAATTCATTCTTTAATCTATTGGATTCCTCCTCATGTTTAATTCTAATCTTTTCCATCTCTTCATTTCTAATTCTCTCTTGTTCTTTTTCATAGGCTGCTTGTTGTTCATAATAAACTCTCCAAGATTCCTCATATTCTTTTCTTCTCTTTTCTTCTTCTTCTTGATATTTTTTATCATACATTACTTGATATTCTGGTTGTTGTTGTTGTTGTTGTTGTTGTACTGTTGCCTCACCTCCATGTAGTGAATTATTATAGTTATTATACACTGCTTGTTGGTCATATCCCCAAGAATTTCTATTATTATAAGTTGTTTCCGTAGTATTTGGTGATGGGTTATTATAAACTGGTTGTTGTGATTGTGGTTGTGATTGTGTTTGTGGTTGTGGTTGTGATTGTGATTGTGGTTGTGGTTGTTGTTGGGTTTGTGTTTGATTATAATCCCAAGAATTTACAGTTGGTGAGGAAGTGTTTGATGGTGCACCTGCAACAAAATGTTCCATATTTTTAAGTGATTGACTTTTTAAAAATTTCGATTCATTGGTTGTTGTTGTTGTTGTTGTTGTTGTTGTTGGTATTGGTTGTTGATAATATGAATCATAGTCTGTGGTAGTATTATTGGTTGCTTGTTGTTGTGTTGCAGAGTAATCATAACTAGATGAGGTTGGTGAATGTTGTTGTTGTGTTTGTGAATAATCGTATGAATTTCTTTGGGCTGGTGGTTGATAATATGAATCATAGTTTTGAGTTGTATTATTGTTGGTTGTTGTAGTTGGTTGTTGTTGTGAATA
The DNA here is from genome assembly GCA_036169595.1 of Dictyostelium firmibasis. Taxonomy (NCBI): domain Eukaryota; phylum Evosea; class Eumycetozoa; order Dictyosteliales; family Dictyosteliaceae; genus Dictyostelium; species Dictyostelium firmibasis. The sequence continues at coordinate 1,966,841 of CM069768.1, forward strand.
ATATGGATTTGTCGAGTAATTATAACTATTATTATTATTGCTATTGTTATTGGTATTGTTACTATTAGCTAGATATTGATCATATTGACCACTGTTCCTATTGCTAGTGTTATAATCATAGGTTGGTTGTGTTGTTGTTTGATTATATTGATCATATTGGTCATAAGATAAATGACCACTATTTCTATTGCCACTAACATTATAATCATAAGTTGATTGTTGTGGTTGTGGTTGTGGTTGTGGTTGTGGTGCTGTATTATAGCTTGGATCTACATATGAACCACCATAGTGTTGATTATGGTTTGCTTGCGCTGTATGGTCGTATGTTGGATATTGTTGTTGTTGTGGTTGTTGTTGATGATTATCATAGTAAGAAGCATAATCAAATGATGGCTGTTGTTGTTGTTGTTGTTGTTGTTGTTGTTGCTGCTGTTGCTGTTGCTGTTGGTAGTAATACTCATATGACATTTTTAATTAAGGTTAACTTTTGAAAGTGATATTATTATCTACTTTTTCAAAATATGCTAATGTGTAATTAATTATTTTTTTTTTTTATTTTTTTTTTTTTTTTTTATATACAATGTGGAGGGGGAAAAATTAATTTTGGAAAATAATATTTTTCCTTTTTTTTTTTTTACAAATAAAATAAATTGGAATTAAAATTAATTAATACCATTCAAAATAAATAAAAAATAAAAAAAATTAAAAAAAATAAAAAAATAAAAAAAATTTAATTTATCTTTTTTTTTAAAATGCGAATGGTAAAATAAAAAAAAAAAAAAAAAAAAAAAAAAAAAAAAAAAAATATAAATTAAAAAAAATGAAAATACAACCCAATTTTTTTTTTTTTTTTTTTTTTTTTTTTTTTTTTTTTCACCAATTGGTTCCATTTGTGTGTAAGTTTTAGACCCAAATCGCAAAAAAAAAGGTTATTGATTTTTTTTTTTTTTTTTTTTTTTTTTTTCAATCTTTTTTTCTTTTTAGACCTCACACTCCGCAATTATAGGCGCCATAGATTTTTGGTCAAAAAGAGTGATTGTGTATAAATCTTTTACATAAAAAAAAGAGGAGTGTTTAAATTTTTATATTTTTTTTGCAGAATATTGAAATGATGTGTATGCCTGTCTTAAATAAAAATAACAAAAAAACAAAACAAAACAAAAAAAATCTTTTTCGGCTGGCTGTCCACTCCACTAAACCCCCATCAACACTGGCGTTTTCAATAAAAAAAAATAAAAAAAAAAAATAAAATAAAAAAAAAGTTGTAATAATAATTAAATTGAAATAACAAATAATAAAGTTTTTAAGTTTTAGAGTTTTAAAATATTTTAGAATAAAATAAATAAACTAAATATAAGTTAATGTGGTCATAATTTTAAAAAAAAAACATTAAAAAATTAAAAATAAAAAAAAAATAAAAAAGGAAATTCAGAGCATATATTTGGTAAAATTAAAATTTTTATTATTTTAATTCCAAATTTAATTATTTTTAGAATTTATAATAATTAAAGTAAGTTCATGAACTAAATTTTAATTTTATTATTTTTTTTTGTTTTTTCAAATAAATGAAGAACAATTTACAATTATTAAAATCTTACACTTTATCAGAACCAGTATTAGAAATATTATTCAAGTTTATCTTAACCAATGAAAAGATATATTTAGGTTGTCTAGTCATTGTCACATTCAATCAAATAATTCTTAATATGTTAAATAGTAGTAGTCGTTTATTCGGTTAAAGTTTTGTATATAACAATAATTATTTTAGCTAAATAGGTTATAAATTTTCTGCAACAAATAGAGAGTTTCACCCACTGATATTACTCACAAATTATTTGGTAAATTGGTAGTTTTGTGTGACACACATTCAATAAATAATTATGAAATAAACTTGTTTTGGAATTTACTAATTAGTTTAAAAAAGTAAAAAAATAATTAAAATTAAAATAAAAAGAAAAAGTAAAAAAATAATTTTATAAACATAATTTTAATAATAAAAAAAAATATAGGACAATTTTAATAATTAGAATTACAAAATATAATAAATTAAATAAAAAAAAGATAAATTAAAATTAAAAACATTATTACATTATATATAAAATTTATTATTATTTCTTTCAAAGGTCCTCTGTTTTACTTCCTATATATATAAATATAGAATTGATAACGTAATAATCAAATCTTATTCTATCCATTTAAAGAAGTTATAAATCATAATCATTTATTTAACAACATGGTACCATCTCATATGATGTTACAAGCAAAAAATATTTAAAAGGTGGATATTTTCTTTTTAAAGAAAGATTGGGCAAAATTTAGTACCGGAATTTCAATTGGTTATTTAGTTTAGGGTCAAGAAACATTAAATAAGCTCTTAATGAAATCGAGGTTGGTACCATTACTAATAATTTGGGTAAAACAAATATAAATTAGAAGTAAAATTTAATCGAACATATACAGTTACACAAGTTGATGGTTTTATGACCACTTTTGAATGACAGGATATCAATGGTTGTGAATTCAAAGGAGAATAACACACAATGGATAAAACAATTGAAAGAAATTGGTTTTGAGGAGAGTCAGGATTCTTTTAAAGAATCAAAAGGAGGAATCATTAGATAATAAAGATTCAAGGGGAATGAATGGTTTATCAGATGATGTAGAAATGGAGGAAATTGGGAATAATTTAATTGGTCATCAGCTCGTTGAAAAAGGAGAGATTTTTATTGAAGAAACCGGTGAAGGTGAAGAATAGTCAAATTATGAAAATGATGAGCTATCAAATATTAGGTCTTCTCGTGGCCAACTCAGTGAAGAAGAGATGTAAAAAAAATCAGAACCCGAATTCTTTTGTGTGGTAAAAAAATTACAAATTATCTTTTTTATTTTTTTATTGTCAAAATTTCTCCAAAGGTTAAAAAAGTTAATCAATAAAATTTAAAAAACTATTTATCCTCAGTTGACCAATTATCTTGTCATTGGTTATAGAATATATAAACATAAAAATAAATATATAAAATGATTTTATTTAAACAGTTTATTTATTTGATTTTATTTTATATAAAAAAAAAAAAAAAAAAAAAAAAAAAAAAGGTAAAAAACCTCCTTGTTTGAATTTGTTATGTGGTCATAATTAAAAAAAAAAACATAAAAAAAACATTATAAAAAAATAAAAAAAGGAAATTCTAAGAGAAAAAAAAAATAAATAAATAAAATTTAAATTAATATATTTTTAAAATTAAATCATGATGTTATCTAGATAATCATAATTTAATTTTGAAGTTTATTAATAATAATAGTGTGCACATATCTATACAAGTTTTCCAAATTAAATTAACTTTTTTATATAACCCCGATCTATTTTTTTTTTTTTTTTTTTTTTTTTTTTAATCAATTAATAGGATCTACAAGAAAATCAAAGACTAAATCAAATAAAAGATAATATCCTAAATAATTAGTCCTCTCTCTATTAATTGTACAATATCAGGGTTAAAATGAAAAAAAAAAGTATAAATTGTTTTGTTTTTTTTTTTAAAATAAATCATTCTTGTATCATTTGAAAATTGTAATTTTATAAATAAAACTAAAAAAATGACTTTAATTTGTAAGTTTTAATATAATTTAATAAAATTAAAGTTGAATATTTTACTAATTAAAATTCTGATGAAAAAAAAAAAAAAAAGCATCAATTACTCAATTAGGAAAAAATTCAAACTCTATGAAAACAAACTCATTTAATTCATCATTGAATACCAATCAAACAAATAACCAATTGGTATTATATGGAAGTGATCTTGCCCAATATTTAATTGATTTAAATATTTCAATAAACCTTTTTGGAATTATTAAACTTAATATTCATATTAAAATTTAAAAAAGAAATAAAAACCTGACTATTTTGTGAAAAAAGAAAATTAATTCTTTTGATTCATTTATTATAAATAATATATTTAAATATAAACCAAATGATAGAATATACACGTTTTTTTTTTTAAAATTGATTTGTTTCATCATATTCATCCTCCATTTTAATAATTGGATCATTTTTTGGATTATATACTTGGTTATTTGAATTTATAGATTTAATTGACCTATATCCAAAAGTTAAATAAAAAAAATAAAAAAAGTTAATTATGATGTATTTTTTTTTTTTTTAAAAAAAAAAAACTATTAAATACTTTTTTAAAATTAATAATAATAATAAACAAACTAAGCAAATGATCATAGCAAATAGGAAAGAATAGTTTGCATTTACTTCAGTGAAAATGAGGGCAGCCCAAATTGGACCTAACAATCTACCTAAATTTGAAGCCAATTGGAAATAAGTTGAAAAGAAAGGCTTCTGTTGTTGTAGATTTGAAAAGATTTCAAAATACAATGTAATGGATGAGGTTACAGCAATTGGGAAACCAATTGCAACAAAAGTAACACCCAATAAGAATCTAAATAATGGTGGATCGATATTACCAGTTGTAAATTTATAATTTGGGAATTCCCAAACCACCATAAAACCGTAACCAACTGTCATTAAAACCAATGATGTAAATAGTAGTAATGTTTGATCCTGTATCTTTTTAGAGAGTATTAATACGATTGCACATGAAACACCCAATCCAATAAAGAATAACGCTATCTTTGTTAAATTCCAATCGTAATCACTAACACCACCAACATCGATCATATAGGGTATCATCAATGTCTCCAATACCATTCCTGCATTAAATATTAAATAATGGGTAAAACCATATAAAATTATCGCTATATTTGCCGGTATAATACAATTTCTCTTTGAAACCCTAAATACATTATTATTTTTAATTCCAAAGTATCCATTGCTATTAGTATTAACTTCATTACCATCTATTGAATAAATATTATCTAAAAAAAATAATGAGTAATTAGTATATCTGTTTGTCTCATTCTTAGTTTATAATATATATTTTTTTTTAATACTAACCATTACTTGAATTTAAATTTGATTTATAATGTTTTGAAATTGAGTTATCAATGAATTTACCAATGATTGTTACGGCTATAGATGAAAATGTTAAAAATGCAGAGAACCATACCAATACTTTAAGGGAGTTAGAAGTTTGAATATAAGGAGTATTTGATAAATCTATAGAGGAGATGGCAGCGATTATAGCAGGTCCGACTATATAGGCTAATGATGTGAAGAAAGATACATTTGAAATTCTAGTTTTCAATAGGATAGGATCAGCTGCTTCTGTTAATAAACTTTGTAATACAACTTGACTACCAGTACCAAATCCAACTAAAGTTCTAGATATCAATACAACCGATTGACTTGGATATGCTGCGTATAATATATCACCAATCAATGTTATACTCAATGATGTAAATAATAATAACCAATAGCTTTGGGTTTTCTCTATATAGTATGAAAAAAATTTTCTACCAACTGATGAACCTGTATGAAATCCACTAATTGCTGCTGCTAAAAAAAATATAGTTATACCATTCTACAGCATGAAAAAAAATTATAATAAATATATTATAATATAAAAATAATAATAATAATAATAATAATAATAATAATAATAATAATAATAATAATAATAATAATAATAATAATAATAATAATAATAATAATAATAATAATAATAATAAATACATTATGTAAATAAGGCCAAATTGACACAGATATTATTGATAAACTTATGTTTGATAGTAATATTATAACTAAACCAATCCAATATTTCCGTGGCGTTTTCTTTCCCACTACTTGATAATTTCTATGATTGTCGCTATAATGAAAAAACAAATGATAATAAATTAAATTAATTTCCAATATTCGAATAATATAATCATAAGATTGTTTCTTACTCTAAAAGATTCTCATTTTCATATGTTTCCATCTCTAAACTTATTTTTAAAAAAAAAAAATAATTAAATCACTTTTGTATATTTGTTTTTATTTGTATTTTTATGAAGGTGTGGTAGAAAAATAAAAAAATTTAACAAAAATTCCATTTTCCCAAATTTTAAAAAAATTAGAATTTTCTTTTTTTTTTTTTTTTAAAAAATTTTTTTTTTAAAAATTTTTTTAAAATTTTTGTTTTTAATTAATTTCAAAGAATTCTACAAAAACACATATTAATTTTTATTTTTTTTATTTTTTTATTTTTTGTTTGGCTCAGCATTAATGGAAGGGTATGAAAATAATGACCGTTAGATATTAGCATTGTTCTCACCTACCAATATCCAACGATACTCCATTCATGAACAACACAAAAAATAGTGGAATTGACCAAAAAAAAAAGAACCTATTATCCTTTTAAATAACTCTCTAACTGAGGTATGAAACATTTCCCAGTCCCCCACTATCAATTGAAATCAATTTTTAAAAAATACATACTATTAAGAATTTTGAATAACTTTGCAAATCCTTAATAGGTGTATATTTTTTTATTATCCGTTTCAATTGATTTTTGCGAAAGATGGGTCATAATTACCACTCATATTGATTATCTTCACCTAGATCTAGATGTTTTAAATGTATCAATTTTGAATATCATCATCATCATCGTCACATACCCTCTTTCAAAATTCTTTGATTGTATACAATTCTAATTCTTTGCTATCCATTATTATTATTATTATTATTATTATTATTATTATTATTATTATTATTATTATTATTATTATTATTATTATTATTATTATTATTATTATTATTATTATTATTATTATTATTATTATTATTATTATTATTATTATTATTATTATTATTATTATTATTATTATATTATTATTATTATTAATTATTGGTTTATAAATTATTGGTTTATAAATTATTAAATTAAAAAAAATTATTAAAGTTAAAAGTTAACCATTTTTAGATTTTTCATATTTTTTTTATTTTTGATAAAACTAAAGAAGCAAAAATTAGTTTTTTTTTTTTTTAAATATTTGAATAATCCACATAATATGTTTTTTTACTGGTTAGAAAAAAATAAAAAAAAATGATTGTATCAAAAAATTCTAAAGAAAATTATTGTTTTAAAACTAATGTAGTTAATTTTTTTTTTTTTTCTCATTGAAATTAGAATAATAACTAAATATAAGAAAAAATGATGATATAAAATAAATTATAATTTTTATTTTTTTTTATTTTTTTTTATTTTTTTTTATTTTTTTTTTTTAACCCACTTTTGTGTGTAAATTCGTAGATTACGAAAAAAGCATGCTTATTATTATAATAATTTAAGATGCAAATTTTTTACATTAAAAATAAAAATTAAAAAAAATAAAAAAAAAAAAAATTCAAAAAAAATAAAAAAAAAATAAAAAAAAATAAAAATAAACAAATGAGAAAAAAAAAAAACAATAAATTAAAAAAAAAAAAAAAAAAAAATTATACATTAATTAAAACGTAATATATAAATAAATAAATAAATAAATATTTATATCTTTAAATATAAAATAATAATTTGGGACACACTGAGGAAATAAATAAAAATATATAAAAAAAAAATTATAAAAAAAATATATATATTTTAATAAATAAAATAAAATAGATTTGATAAAAAAAAGAAAAAAATTAAAAAATAAAAAAAAAATAAATTAAAAAATAAAAAAAATGATAAAAAAAATATTATCAAATAATAAAATTTTAACTTCAGTGTCCCAAACTAAAGTGGAAATTCAAACAGAAAAAAAAAATATTTTTATAAAAATTAAAAACTATAATAATGAAATTAATTTTAATAAAACAATAATATTTAATAACAATAATAATAATAATAATAATAAAAATAATAATTTAAATAACAGAGGATTTTTTACTATTAATCCACAATTTCAAAATAAAAGTTATGAAATATTCCAATCATTATCAACACCTCATTCATTGAAGGATACATATAGGATATTAGGTGACATTTCAATGGGATCAAATTATAAGGCAGCAAATATTAGGATATCATTTTTTAATAAAGAAAAAGACAAATGTGATATTAGAGGTATAAAATTATTTGGTGATAATAGTAAAGATGGTTGGTTAGTAATCATTGGTGGTAGAGAACCATCTCAATGGAACAATATCTCACTCTCCTTATATTTAGCCGCATTATTTTCACAAAACCCTTTAACAAATTTTGATGTCATAATTTTCCCTGTTGAAAATCCAATACCAATATCAAATGATACTCATGATCACCAAAAAAGACAACCATTGATGATGTTTGAAAATACAATTACCCAACCACATCAATCTTTGAATAATTCAAATTTTTCTTCTACTAACCAATCTCAACCATTATTTGGTAAGTATTTGAAAAATAAAAAAAAAAATCAATAATAAAATAATAATATTAATACTATTTTTCTTTTATTATTATTATTATTATTATTATTATTATTATTATTATTATTATTATTATTATTATTATTATTATTATTATTATTATTATTATTATTATTATTATTATTATTATTATTATTATTATTATTATTATTATTATTATTATTATTATTATTATTATTATTATTATTATTATTATTATTATTATTATTATTATTATTATTATTTTTATTATTTTTATTATTATTATTATTATTATTATTATTATTATTATTATTATTATTATTATTATTATTATTATTATTATTATTATTATTATTATTATTATTATTATTATTTTTATTATTTTTATTATTTTTATTATTTTTATTATTATTATAAAATTTTAGAAAATTATCCAAAAGGAAAAAGTAATGCATTAAATGATTGGTTAATGAAATCAAAAAAAGAATTTACACAATTAAAAATTGATAGAGTAAATAGTAATATTATACCAACAGGAAATAAAATAGTACCACATCAAGGAGGACCATTTCACATATTATCTAATGAACTAAGTCATCCAAATAGATTTATTACTAACAATAACAACAACAACAACAATTGCGCAGGAATTGAAAATTTCCAATTTTTAAATACTTTAAATAATAAACCCAACTATATACTGAATATTAAGAATTTAAATTTTCATCCATCATTTAATATTGATCAATTACAATCATTCGGCCTAAATATTTCAAAACAAATTGAAAAAATTGATATGACTTTTGATAATAAAAAAATTTCTCCAGTTCAATTTTAGAATTTTATTTTAAAATAAATTGTATACAATAAAACTATAATGTTAATAAATAAAAAAACTATAATTTTTTTATTTTAAAAGAATATTACAAAATTTTACAAAACTTTTTTTTTTTTTATTTATTTATTTTAAGTAATTATTTTCTTTTTTTTTTTTTTTTTCACAGGAAAAAAATCATAGTTTTTATACATCTTTGCATTTATCTTTGCATAATGATTCATCATAGTATGGACAAAATCTTAAACATTCTGTATATTCTATATCTGCATTAGATTGCTCCTCTGATGAAACTGAAAATGCTGAAACTATAATAATTACAATGGCAATGTGGAAAGCATTTAATTTCATTTCTATTTCTTGGTTTATTATGTTTCTTTTTTTTTTTTTGTTTTTTTTTTTGATGTTATGAAAAAAAAAATAATATTACAAAGATTTTATTATTTTTTTTTTAAAAAAATAAATATTTAAAAAATAAATATTTTAAAAAATAAATAAAAAATAAAATTTAAATAAAAAAAAAAAATATAAAAAAAAAATAAAATAAAATAAAAAAAAAAACCATTATGCACAAAACTAGTGTTTCCTTTTAAATTATATTGAAAGATTTTGAAAAAATTCACAAATTTGTGTGGCTTTATGGAGGCAATAGCCGTGAAAAAAAAAAAAAAATAATATGTTTTAACTTCAATAATACTCAATAAAATATATATAAAAGGTCATATAAAACAGACCCCAATCCCCCCAAAAAAAAAAAAAAAAAAAAAAAATTATGAAAAAAAAATTAATGGGGTTATTTTAAAATATTGACATTATTTAATTATCAAAAAAAAAAAAAATTTTAAAGATATATTTATTTTTTATTATTCTTTTAATTAGTACAATAATTTTGTAATCCAATAAATATATTTTTTCAAAAAAAAATTCTATATTTGGATTATGGTTTTTAAAATTAATTAAATTCTATTTGAAAAGTCAAAAACATTGAATTTTTTTTTTTTTATCTTTAACTCCATTAATATAGATTGAGAAAAAAAAAAATTTTAAAAGTTTGAAATTATAATAAGTGTAATATAAAATAGTAAAATAAAAAATACTATGGATTTTAAAACTTTTTCTTAAAATTAATATTTAGTAAATTATTTTATTAAATTAATAGTAAACTCATTTTTTTATAAAAAAAAAATGAAACTTTTTTTTTTTTTGTTTTTTTTTATTTTTTTTATTTTTTTATTATTAATTGAGTTAAAGATTAAAAAAAAAATTAAAATGTCTCATTCGTAATATAAAATAATACTAGTTTATTATGGTTTTTCTAGCAGTTTAAAATTTTAAAGTTCTTCATAATTTAAAGAAACCCTTCATGACTATTCTTTAAATTGTTTGAATTATTTATTATTACAAGCAACTACCACATTTATTATTATATATTTCCAAATTTAATAGTTTATATTTCTTGTTGTACCCTTTGTGACTAACAATAAGGAATATAACCTAAAGTTGTATAAAACCAGTATAAAATAATAATAATGAATGATACAGATACAGCTTTTTCTAAGTTTGGAGAAACTTTGTTATCAAAAACCAAATATTACAACTTCTAGAAAAAGAAAGAGATTTAGATAGAAAAGAGAAAAGAACAACTACTACCAAAGATTAGAGAATTTTTATTTAAATACATTTGAAAAAAATGAAGATCAAGGTTATATTCACCAAATTAGTAAAGAAAATACTTATTTTTGTATATCAAGTTTCCTTGGGTAAATTTAGTCCTATAATTGATAATATTCTAAGGGGCAAGATAATACAAGTATTCAAAAAAAAATTCAGATGGATTTCATCAAAAGGTAATATATATTTTGAAAGTGGATTTTTTGCAATTATATTATTGTATAATACATTAATTTTAGATTATTATAGATTTGATGTTGATAAAACAGAAGATGCAACAAATAAAGCTATAGTAGTTATAACTGCAAGAAAATTGAAAACTTTCAAAAGATAAACCCACACTTTCAAAAATTACTTCAGAAAAACACACAGGAGGGTAAAAGATATGTTGTAGTGATATCACAATCAAAGATCGTTTTCCAATTCCTAACATTGATGATCTTTGGTCAAATTTAAAAAATGCAAAAGTTTTCTCAAAATTAGATATGGTTTCAGGTTACCATCAAATTCCAATCAAGAATATGTTGTTATTCAATGCAAAAAGCATGAAAAATTTTATATTTTGTCACACAGTCCAACCTCAATAGACATCAAAATAATTAAACAATTTACAGTTATACTGGTACCAGAAAATTTGTATTTGATACAATTAACTTTTTTAAACACACGACCTATTATCAAACTTTAAAAAAAGAAAAAAATCACAACGATAATTGGTATCGTTTTAAACTCATAAATTTCCAACAAAGAAAATTTTATGAATTTCAATTGGTGGATTTGAATATTACCAAAAGATTCAATAGTTTGGCTGGTTATATATATTATAGTTTTAAATTAAATAATAAAAATTAATATTTATTTGATTGTGAATTGTAATATTTATTTTGTTATCATATTAATTTTGTCATCATAATAATTTCACATAAAATATTTATTTTGTTATCATATAAATTTTTTTATCATATAAATTTTGTCATCATACAAATTTTTTTTTCAAATATGGCGACCATAACAACCATCTTTGTTTAGATTATTTTTGTTTTCTTACCTTACTTTGGCAGTGTTGTTATAAATACCCATATAAGCAAGAAGATGTGATAGTCGATGCCAACAATCTAGAATTTGTAAAAAATCATTTAATTTTTCAATAAAAATATCACAATTTTCTTTGTAATTTTTATTGAAGGCGGACCCTGTGGTTTTTTTTAAATGTACACAAAAAACAATTACGACTTTAACTAATTTAATCTAATAAAAAAATTAATTGGATACTAAAACATTACAATTAATTCATTACAATTAAATTATTCATGTGTATAATGCAATAAAATAAATGTAAAAAATATAATTTATAATTTAAAGTACCCATAAAATAGTCTTTTAATATCAAGAAAAAAAAAAAAAAAACTGTAAACAAAAAAAAAAAAGTTTATATTAGAATTTAATTTTATAAAATATTTTTTTTTAAAAAAAAATTTAAATATATAATGGTGTGTCAGAATGTGAATTATGCTCAAAAGTAAGGGTACTAAACCTCACCTCACTCTAGAAGTGTCAGAATAATTTATTTTTTCTCATCATTAAGACCAAAAATGAATTTTAAAAACAAATAAATAAAAAGAGACTTACTATATTAAAAATAGCAGGAGCTTCTTGGATTAAAAAAAAAAAACTAAATATTTTAAAAAAAAAAAAACTCTGAAAAAAAAAAAAATGTTAGAATTTTTTTTTTTTTTTTTTCATTAATTTAATAATAATTATATTATTTGGATTGATTAATTGTTTCAGTATTAAAAAGCTCGTTGTTTTTGTTCGACACGATTTGTTAAGAGATTGTTCACAATACAATCATCATTAAAAATTAATCAATCCAACTAATATTTTTTTTTTTTTTTGAATATTCTTATACATACCAATTACTCATTAAAGATTTTCGTATTTTCACAATTAAATTCCATAATAAAAAAAAAAAAAAATGCCTTTTTATTTCGAAAAAAAAAAAAAAAAAAAAAAAAAAAAAAAAAAAAATTTCAGTAAAAAATTTCAAATCATTGTTAAACGAAATTCGTATTTTAAACGTTATGCAGAAACGTAAAAAAAAAAAAATTAAAAAAAAAAAAAAAAAAAAAAAAATAAAAATCAAAAAAAAAAAAAAAAAAAGATTTCTTTTTATTTTTTATTTTTTTTATTTATTTTTATTTATTTTTTTTTTAATCATCAAATAAACTACTCTTTGCACGAGATTTTTGAGAATTAATATAACTTGAAATATCAAAATCTGAACTTAATTTTGAATCATTTCCATTGTCATCACCAAATAAATCATCATCAAGTTGGAGGTTTAAAGGTTTTTTAGATTTTGTTTTATCAGCTTTAAAATCAAATAAATTATCTTCTCCATCATCTTCAGTGAATAAAATTGATTTTTTAGTTGGTTTTTCAATTGGTTTCTTTTCTAATTTTGATAAATCAACAGAGTCTAATGAGATTTCTTCATCATCTTCAAATATTAATTTCTTTTTTTGATTAGATTTAGTACCAAATAATAAATCTTCATCTAATTTCTTTGAAACCTCTTCAACACTTTCGTCATGTTTAATTTTATTTACAGTTTGTTTATTATCTTCTTGTTTTTTTTCTACAACTTTTTCTTCATCATCTTTTTCTTCATCATCTTTTTCTTCATCAATATCAATATTCTTTTTTAATGGATCCTTTACTACTTGATTTACATCAAATTCTCTAGCTTGATTTCTTTCAGTTACTGTAATTTTCCTTTTTTTTTTTTTTTTTTCATAAAAAAATTAATAAAAATATAATAAAAATTAATTAATAATATTTACTTTATAAATATGAAATATAGAATAATATCTATATATTATAAAATAAAATTAAAATATTACTTTTCATCTAAAATTAATAAAGTTGGTAAATTTTGAATTACAATAAGTCTGTAATTAGTTTGTTTTGATACTGGGTTACCAGTTAAATTTAAATCTTCAATTACTGGCAAATCAAATAAACCTTTGATATTACGAATAAGTTGAAATCTATTTGATGATAAATCTAATTTCTTTAAACATTTTAATCTTGAAAATGATGAAGTTGCATCAATAAATCCTAATGATGATAATTCAAGCTCCTCAATTGAGTTGATATCAATTTTTTTACCAATTTTAAAACTGATATTGTCTGGTGTTAATTTAGTAGCACTACTCATTCTTTTTTATATATAGATGTTAAAAAAAAAAAAAAAAAAAAAAAAAAAAAAATTTTAGATATGCAACAACAATAAAAAAATAAAAAAAAACAAAAAAAATAAAAAAAAAAAAAAAAATTTTGTGGAATGAAAATTATAAAAAATAAACAAAAAAAATTTGAATATTTGGGATAAAAAAAACAATATAAAAAAGAAATCAATGTTGTCAAAACTTTATTTAATGAGTTACTTATTAATTTTTTTTTTTTTAAAATTAGTTTATAAAAAAAAAAGAAAAAAAAAAATTTCAAAGGAAATGGAGAATTATTTCTTTTTTATAAATTAAAAAAAAAAAAAAAAAATTTATTGTTTTTATTTATTTTAATTTACTTTATATTTTAATTTAATTTAATTTAATTTAATTTTTTTTTTTTTTTTTTTTTTTTTTTTTTTTTAATTTAATTAAATTTAATTTACATACCTGGTTATGATTATATTACATGTAAAAACATATGAAATGTCAAACTGAACTTTGTGTGATAATGCCGATATTTACCGGTTTTTTTTTTTTTTGTAATAAAATATTTTTTTTTTTTTTTTTTTTTTTTTTTTAATTTTTTTTAATTTTTTGTATACAAATTTTTTTTTCAAAATTTTTTTTTTTTTCGTTTTTTAATTTTAGAAATAAACTTTCAAATATATATATACATAAAATGTCAGAAATTATTGCCAAAGGTAACGTCGAAAACGGTGAGAAACTTTTCAAAGCAAGATGCGTCCAATGTCACACCACTGCCAATGTAAGTCTAAAAAAAATAAAATAAAAAAAAAATAAAACAAAACAACCAAACTGTTTTATTAAAAAAAAAAAAAAAAAAAAAAAAAAAAATGAAAATAATCAAACACAAACCACACATATTAAAATATTATGTGATTATGATTATGATTATGATTATGATTATGATTATGATTATGATTATGATTATGATTATGATTATGATTATGATTATGTGAAGACTTTTTTTTTTTGTTTATTTTTTGAAATAAATTATATTTTCAAATTAAAGAAATGAATATTAATAATATCAAAATTATTTTTAAAAAAAGGGTGCACCAAACAAACAAGGTCCAAATCTCTACGGTTTATTTGGTCGTAAATCAGGTACTGTTGCTGGTTATGCCTACTCTGAAGCCAACAAAAACGCTGGTATGTTTTTTTTATTTTTTTATTTTTATTTTTATTTTTTATTTATTTCATTCATTGCATAAACAATGATATACTAATGGATTGATACTTTTAACAAAATAGGTATTATGTGGAGTGACCAAACTCTCTTTGATTACTTAGAAAATCCAAAGAAATACATTCCAAAGACTAAAATGGCCTTCCCAGGTTTCAAATCAGAACAAGATCGTTATGATGTTATTGCTTTCCTCGAAAAAGACACCAAATAAATTAATCACAAAACAAATAAATAATAAGAAAAGAAAATTAAATTTTTTAAAAAAAAAAAAAAAATATAATCAATTTATAGATTGATAAAATTCATTGTTTTATTTTTTTTATGAACACAAGAAAAAAAAAAAAATACTATCAACAGTTGCTTTTTTTTTATATTTTTATAATGGAAATTTGGGAATATTTTTATTTTTTTTTATTATTGATCAAAATTGTAATCAGTTTCTTGGTCATCTTGTTCTCTCATCATTGCAATTGTTTTACTCATGGCCTCTAAATTGAATTTTGCAATTTTCATTACCTTTGTATTATTATTATTATTATTATTATTATTATTATTATTACTATTATTATTATTATTATTATTATTACTTTGATCATTTAGTTCTTGGTGGTGTTGGTCACTTTCATTATTTACCTTTCGAAAAGCTTCAGTACTATCTATATTATCTTTTTTTGTTTCGACAGTCTCAGTTTTATTATCGGATAAAATTGATTCTTCTTTTTTATCATCATTAATAATATTAATGCTATCACTGTTAATATTTAAAGTATTACTATATATTTTTTGATCTTGTTGTGGTTGTAAAGGTGATAAAGTGGGTGTTGTTTTTGCTTGGGATTTAATATTTGTCGTTATATCTGTATTTAAATCGGTTGTGGTTGCAGTTGTTAATGAGGTTGGTAATAAATTTGGTGATGAGGTTGGGGATATTAAAATTGCAGATGGTTGTTGTTGTTGTTGTAGTAATTGTTGTTGTTGTTGTTGTTGTTGTTGTTGTTGTTGTCGTTGTTGTTTTTGTTGAGTTATATTTAAAATTATTTTATTTACAATGAAATTGAAAAAGAAAATTATATAAGATATCATAAAGAATTTATAAAGTATATTGATATATGGTGAGGTTTTCTTTGTTCTCTTCAAGATTTGTACAGTGTTTTCCAAAGATTTCGATTTATTGAATAGTTTTGTAATCGAAGTGAGGGTGGAGTCAATATAAGGTTTGGTTTTATCCAATTTCGATTGAATTTCAAATTGTCTCTCTTGATTGTCCAAGACGAATTGCTTTGATTTCTCACTTGATTTACTTAAAGTTTCAAAATTTGTATAGAGATCGAATTTGAATTGTTTGGTTTTATCCTCCAACTGATCCAATTCTTTACCTTGTCGTAAGATTTTCTCCTCTAAAAGATCATATCTTTTTTTAAGATCAGATATTTCTATCATTTTTGGACGTAATTGTAACATTTCTCTATAGGCTTTAGTTAGTTGACGATTTCTACCTGGTTTTTGAAATTCAATTATAACACTATCATCGCCACTACTACTTCTAATATCATCGTAGTCGTCATCATTACTTAATGAATTTAATACAGAGTTTACATTCTTACTTATTGATGAAGAGTTTGTTAAATTACCATTTCCATTGCCTCTATTTTGATTATTATGGGATTTCTTATTTTTACCAAATCCAAATAAATGATTCTTTTTCAATGGGAATGATGGCATTTGAATATTTGGTTTACTAATACCATCATTGAATAAACCTTTGATATTGGTTTGAATCTTTTTCAATCTACTACTACCATCAAATGATGGTAAGATATTGAATGGTTGTTTTTGTGATGATGCTGAAGAGGATGTCGGTGTTGTTGGATTACTATTGGTAGTATCATTACTATAGGTGGTTGGGGTGGATTCTAAATTATTTTGTAAATTTCTATTTTGACTATGTGATAAGGTTAATGATAATCTATTTGAATTAAATTTTCTACGTAATAAACTTTGTCTTTTACTCTTTGCACTCTCTGAATCTTTTAATACTGATTCTAAATTTGATGATGATACATGCTGATATCTCTGTCCATTATTATTGTTATTGTTGTTACTATTTTCAGATTCAGGTGGTGTATTTGTTGAATAACTTCTTTTATGATCACGATGAAATCTATTAAGTATATGATGTTGTATTGGTGCTTCATAGTCTGCTGAGCTTGATGATGATAGTATTGATTTATTTGGGTAAGATGACATTGGTGGAGGTGGAGGTGGGGGTGGAGGTGGTGGAGGTGGAGGGGTTGGAGGGGCACTGCTACTACCAAATAATAAACTATGAAATGGTTTATTCTTTAATGTTTGCTTTAAATTAATTTCCAATAATGATTTTTTTTGACTAATCTTTCTTTTATGCATTAATGGATTATATCTTGAGTTCTTTTCACACTCAAATAAATAGCTGTAAAAATCCTCCATCTTTCTTTTACAAATTGCTGATTTTTGTAATGTTTCTTCTGAAAATTCTTCATTAATATTGTTATTATTATTATTATTGTTGTTGTTGTTGTTGTAGCTACTATTATTTGTTGGTGAATGATTGATTAAATTACCATATGGTTGATGATGAAAGGTTGCCGATAAATCGATATCTGGTTGTATTTGTTGTTGTTGTTGTTGTTGCTGCTGTAAAAATGTTGACATTGATGGTGAATGACTTAAAAATGTTTTTGGTGATGATGATGCACTATTACAAAGTTCAATTGATTGTTGTTGTGATGATAATTGGCTATGATGGCGATGTTGATTAACATTTGGTGATAAATGGAAATTATCAATTGATAGAGTTGATGGTGAATCTCCAACTGATGATGAAGATGGTGTTGATACAATAAATGGTGATGATATTGTTTGTTGTTGTTGATTTAAATTTGGTGATTTTATTAAGACTTGTTTCTTATTAATTTCAGATGGTTGTTGGTATTGAAGAGTTGGTGGTGGAGTTGGAGGAGATTGTTGTGGTGGGTCAATTGATAGACTTGGAAATTCAATTACAGTATTATTTGTAGCACTTGATAATGTTGCATCAGACTCATCAGTATCATCAAAATCTTGACCACCAAATGTCGGATTCGATGGTAAACTTGAAGAACCACTAAATACATTTGTCTTTGAATTACCACGATGCTGTCCTAATGGAAATAATCCACCCGTAGTCGTAGTCGTAGTCGTAGTCGTAGTTATATTATTATTATTATTATTATTATTATTATTATTATTATTATTATTATTATTATTATTATTATTATTATTATTATTATTATTATTATTATTATTATTATTATTATTATTATTATTATTTTTATTATTTTTATTACTATTTTCAATATTATTACTATTTTCAATATTATTACTACTTGACCTAAGTGGAGAAGTGGGTGTAGATTTACTATTTATATTTATTGATGTAGTATCTTGATTATTTTGTTTTTTTTGTAATGTTTGAGAAAGAGTAGACTGTAGTGGTGGTGATTGTAGTGGTGGCGATTGAGGTGGTGGTGATTGTAGAGGAGATTGAAGAGGTGATTGTAGGGTTGATGATGAATCCGATAAATTTGGTGATCCAATATTACTGCTATTATTTACAGATTGATTTTCTTTATGAGAAACATGTAATTTTTTCATTACAAAATTTGATAAATCAGAAGCTATTGAAGTTCTTTTTGATTTTTCTTTTTCTCTTAATGAATTACTAGTGGAAGAAGGATTTGAGGAGGTATTGGCATTATGATGTTGATGATGAAGGTGAGGGGGATGAGGATGATCGGAATCAAAACTAGTATTATAATAATCGACAGACCTAGTTGAATAGGTTGAGGTATCAGTTTGAATTGATGTATCATCATCTTCTGTATGTGTTAAATCTGTACTATTGTTATTATAAGTATTTGTATTGGAAGATGATGGAGTACCTGATGATGATTTACCATTTTTCTTTTGTTGTTTTTTAAGTTGTTTTTTTAATTCCTTCTCTTCTTTTTCTTTTTGTTTTTGTTTTTCCTTCTCCTCTTTTTCAAATTCTTTTTGTCTTTGTTTCTCTAATTCCTTTAATTTATGTTTCAACTCTTTCTCTTCCTCTTCTTTTAATTTCTTTTCTTTATCTTTTTTATCTTTTTCTTTTTTTTCATTATCTTTAACTTTATCAACCTCTTTATGACCATGAAATATTGATGTTATTGAAACACTAAAGAAAGAGATTAGTGTCAGTGTCAATATCAATATAAGTGTAGTTGTCACAATTTGAATGAATATAGTTTATTAATTTACCTTTTTCTTTTTTCATTTGAACCAGGTGAAGTTGATAATGGCGGATCATTTGGATTTACAGTAAGAGATGATTTATTTGTTGATATTGGTTCACTGGTTTGTCTCTTTGTATTATCCATTTTAAAAATATTAAAAAGCAATAATAATAATAATAATAAAATTTATTATTGATATTGTTATTATTATTATTATTATTATTATTATTATTATTATTATTATTATTATTATTATTGTTATTATTATATATTATCGATGTGAATTTATAAATTTACATATATTTATTTTTGTATGTATATTTTTAAATATTTAAATATTTATTTTATTTTTTAAAGATGAAAATGAGATCTTTTTTTTTTTTTTAAAAAAAAATAAGAAAAAAAATTGTAATGTACAAAATTGTAGGTGGTAATTTGAAAATAAATAGAATAAATAAATATTAAACAAAGA
This sequence comes from Dictyostelium firmibasis, assembly GCA_036169595.1. Lineage (NCBI taxonomy): Eukaryota > Evosea > Eumycetozoa > Dictyosteliales > Dictyosteliaceae > Dictyostelium > Dictyostelium firmibasis. The sequence goes on from CM069768.1 coordinate 1,986,841, forward strand.
AGAAAAAATATGGAGTTTAAAAAAAAAAAAAAAAAAAAATTAAAAAAAATGATTTACTTTAAAAGTTTACAATATTCATAATATCACAATGAAAAATAATTGATTCAATTATTACTTAATATCAGTTTTAGAATTATAAAAAAAATAAAAAAAATAAAAAAAAAAATAAAAATAAAAAAAATAAAAAAAACAGGGTGTTTGTTTGAAAAAAATATTTTTTTAATTTTTTTATTTTTTATTTTTGTTATTTTTCTGAATTACCACTTTTTTTTATTATAATTTTTTTTTTTTTTATTTTTTTTTTATTGTTTTTTTTTTTTTTTTATTTTTTTTTTTCATTTTAAAAAAAAAAAAACTATTAATAATAAACTAAAAGATGAAGATAATGTAGATGGAAAAAAAATTAGATACTAAATAAATAAATAAATAAATAAATAAAAAAAAAATAAAAAAAATATAAAAATTATTATGTCAAATAATAAAAAAAAAAAAAGAGCAACCATAAAAACACAGAAAAAACAAAAATAAAATTTTTTTTTTTGATTTTTTTTTTTTTTTTTGATTTTTTTCTTTTTTTTTCGCTCGTTCGTTTTTTTTTGATTTTTTTTTTATTATTATTTTTTTTTTTTAGTTTTTTGCACTCATTCCAATCATTAACATATAAAAAAAAATAAATAAAAAAATGGTTGTTAAAACTACTACTAATACTAAATCAACACCAACAAAAGCAACAGCTGTTGTTGAAGGAGCAACTGTTAAAAAAGTTGTAAAGAAAACACCAACAACAACAACAACAACACCATCAGAAGTAAAACCAACTAAAACCACCACAACTAAAAAAAATACTACTGTCTCTAAAAAAGCAAGTAAAGAAGAAGAAGAACCAAAAGAAGTTATTATAAAAAATGTTTCAAAAAAGATGGAACCAATTAAACCACCTTATTCAATTAAAATTAATCACTTTAAGAAATCAATTTGTGCAAAGGTCACTCTTCATAAAATTCCAGATAAATTAATTAATTTACATCCAACATCAACTAAATTCCACATTGATACATTAAAACATACAAAGAAATTCCTTTTGGATATTCCATATCCAGAGAATGTTATTGTCGATGATGAAAAAGCAACCTGTACATTTGATCATGATATTTTAACAGTTTTCATTCCAATCATTAGTAAATTAAAAGAAAAACCAACAAATGAAAAAGATAACAACACTACCAATAATAAAAAAGTAAATAAAAGAAAACAACAAGAACAAGAAGAAGAAGAAGAAGAAGAGGAAGAAGAAGAAGAAAAAGTAGAAGAAGAAAAACCAAAAAAAGTTACAAATAAAAAACAAAAAGTTACAAATAAAACTGAAGAATTAGAAAAAGTTGAGGAATTAGAAAAAGTTGAAGAAACCACCCAAAAGAAAAAGAAATTCATTAGTAATGATTCAACAATCGATATTATGAAACAAATTTCCGAAGAACAAGAGAAAAAGGCAAATCAAAAAATTACTCAAGAAAAGAAAAAGAACCAACAATTAGAAACTAAAGAAGTTGAAAAAGAAACAAAGAAAAAGAATATCGTTGAGAAAAAGAAAACAATTTTAAAGAAATTAAAAGGTGAGGAAGAAGAACAACAAGAAGAAATGGAACAAAAGGTTGTTGAGCCAGTTGTTACCAAGACCACTAAAAAATCTACCAAAAAGAATCAACCAACCACTTCCACTGTTCAACAACAACAACAACAGCAACAACCATTATCAGAGGAACAAACCACTCCAAGTAAAAAATCTGTTTCTTTTGGTGAAAAAATTAAAGTTAATGTCAAACATATTCCAAAGGTTGGTAAAGGTAATAAATTAAATTAAATTATTTCCACTTTCAAACTAAAGTACGAATTATTTCAAAAAATGCAAATAGATTTTAAAAATCTGTGCTCAAAAAAAAAAAAAAAAAAAAAAAAAAAAAAAAAATAAAAAAAAATACTTGGGGAAAAAAAAAAATTAAAAATAAATAAAAAAAAAACTTTCAAAAAAAAAAATCCCTTTGGAAAAAAAAAAAATTAAAAAAAAACATTTTTAAAAAAAAATAAATACACAAAAAAATGAGAATAAATTTATTATTTCTTTTATTATTTGTATTATTAAATGTTAATATCATCATCGCTATAGTAAATAGTAATTGTATTGGTGAAGATTGTTCAATAATTGAAAAACCTATTATTACTCATGTAATACCATCACATCAAAATGGTGGTTTTGTTGTAATTTATGGTTCATTTGGGTTGGTTAGAAATAATTTATCTGTTACAATTGGTGGTTATAATTGTCCCATTGTTTCTGATTACAAAGATAATATTAAATGTTTATCAACAGGTGGTTATGGTACACAAAAATTATCAATTCATCTAAATGGTATAACAGTTTCAAATGATACCATTTATACATTTAAAAGTGATGGTCTTGAATGTCCATTTGACTATAAACTTATGGTAGGATGTAATGGAGCTTGTAATTATACTACTGGTGAGTGTATTTGTTTCTCAGGTACAAGTGGTTTATATTGTAATCTTCCAAATATTACTATATCATCTGCTGTACAAACAATATCAGCAATTGACGATAATGGTGGTAGGAATCATGTCTTGACATTTAATGGATCTTTTGGTTACGATCCCAACTCCTTTAATCTATCGGTATATATTGGTATGGACATTTGCTCAATCACAAGCTTAGAATCGTCAAGATTGTCATGTATTATATCAAAGGCAGTTTTTCCTTATTCTCCAATATATATCTATGGATCATATGGTAATTCACCATTTTACTATAGTTTTGATATATTAATACAAAAAGAGTTTGATTGCCCAAATAACTGTACCTACAGTGCTAAATTTTGTAATAGAGCAAAAGGTGTTTGCTCATGCCCAAAAAGATCAAATAGAGATTACAATCCATATGATTGTAGTGATAAATGTAGTTATGGAGGTTGTACAAAGTTCATTGACTCAATTAATGATACAACTATTAGAGGTGGTCCATTTGATATTAATGGTTGGTTCGATAATAATTACTGGGGAATTAATGTCACTATCAATGGTAATATAAATTGTCCAATCATTTCAAATTCATCAACTACTATAACTTGCTTAGCACCATTAATTCAATCAACATCAAATTCTTATCCAATTGAAATAAACTTTTATACAAATGACTATAGGGAAATAGTTTTCAGTTTAGAAGGATCAGTTAATTATAAGTTGACAGATTGCTTAAATCAATGTTCTGGTAATGGTAGATGTGATGAATATTCCAAATGCCAATGTTTACCTGGTTTCAATGGTCAAGATTGTTCCTCTTACTCCTTCTTTCCCTTTTCCTCTTCCTCTTCATCACAGGACAAAGAAAATTATAGTTTTAATATCGAGTTCAATCCATTTGTAATGATCTTAATTTTCATTTTCATTTTAATCACATTAATCACATCAAAAAAATAATTTTTAAATTAATCTTTTCTCTTGAGTTAATTTGAAAAAAACAAAAGACATAAAAATAAAGAAAAAAAAATTGATGGGTTTTCAATCAATTTTTTTTTCATTTCTAGTATAATTTATAAATATGATTTCATCTTTATTTTTTATTTTTATTTTTTTTATTTTTTTATTATTAATTATTAAAACCATCTCTTTGACATTGTATCGACAGTTTTGCTTGATTTATCTATATTTGAATCTATTGAATCGAATTTTTTTTCCATGTTTTTCATTTGTTGAGTTTGAGAATGTAATGTACTATTGATGTCAGTTGCTAAATTTGTCATTGATGATATTTCTTGTCTGGCTGATTGTATCATCTTTGTATTATTCTCCATCATTTTATTAATATTAGAAATCTTTTCTTTGGTTTCATTAGATGATGATTGTAATGATTTATTATTATAACTTCCATAACAATTATCATTTGACATTAATTGTGATTTATTAAATTGTAGTTTTAATTGATCGTACTTTGAAAGAACTGGTTTACAAACTGGATCATTTTTTATATCATGTTTATTAATCGTATTATTATATTCTAGTTTCATTAGTGATATATCATTTTCTACATTTTCAAATAAATTTTTAATTTCTTCTTTATTATTATTATTATTATTATAATCTCTATTATTTAATTTATTTTCAATGTTTGAAAGTGTTTCATTAATTTCTTCTATATAGGAATTTAAAATATAACTCTGAATTTTGTTATAAACATAATCATATTATTCATTTGTATTAAATACTTATAATATTAATAACTAATATTTTAAAGAGACAAAAAAAAAAAAAAAAAAAAAGAAAAAATTGATAGTTACCATAAATTTGTGTTTTTTGAAACAAACAAGTTGTTTGCTATTATTTGAAAAAAATAAAAAAAAAAAGATGGTTTAAAAAGATTGTGAGTCGATCATGGATTGAAATTAATTTTTAAAATAAATAGTGAAAAAAAAAAGAGAAAAAAAAAAAAGAAAAAAAAAAAAAAGAAAAAAAAAAAAGAAAAAATAAGTGTTGCCGATTTTTGAATTAATTTCAGAGAAAAAAATAAAAAATTAAAAAATAATAAAAAAAAAAAATAAAAAAACAAAATAAAATTTAAAAAAAAAAATTAAAAAATTATTTTCGTCTATTTTATTAAATTTTCACACGCCAATACATATAAAATAAAAAAAAATTATATTTTATAAATACACCCTAAAAATTCTTTATTATTATTATTAACACTTTTTTAATTAAAACTATAAAAATAACAATACACATTATATAAACTTTATAATAATAAAAAAAAAAAAAAAAAAAAAAAATGGATATAGACAACCATAATATAAATAATATACATAACTCGAGCAATATAAATAATTTAAATGATATAAATAATATAAATAAAAGGAATATAGAAAATAATAATAGTAATATATCAACGATGAATAAAAATAATAAAAGTAATAATAATAAAAGCAATAATAATAATAATAATAATAATAATAATAAATCATTTGGATTATATTCATTAGAACAACCTGCACCATTGCCATTATGGTTATTAGTGTTGGTATTTGTTATTTCAATTTCAGTTATAGTATTTTTATTTTTAAATTTCCCAAGTTTATCTCATCAACATAAACAATCGATACGTTTACCTAAAAACTTTAAGGATGTTAAATTATTAAGCGATATTTTATCTCAATATACTGACGATAATTATTTTATTGTTATTACTACTTTTGGTGTAATTTATACATTGTATGTATTTTAAAAAAAAGAGAAAAAAAAAAAACCCAATTTTATAAAAAGTTATGATATTAATAGTTTTTTAACCTTTATTCTCTTTTTTTTTTCCAATTAGTTTACAAGCATTTTCAATACCAGGATCAGTATTTTTAAGTTTTTTATCAGGTGGATTATTTGGATTAAAAGTTGGGTTTCCATTAGTTTGTTTTGTAGCAACATTGGGTGCAACATTTTCATATTTGATATCTTATTATATAGGTAGAAATTTAGTAAGAAAGTTATTTCCAGATAAATTAAAGTTATTCTCAGATTCATTATCACAAAAACGTGATAACCTATTTAATTATATTGTTTTCTTACGTATTACACCATTCTTGCCAAATTGGTTCATAAATTTAGCATCTCCTTTGTTGGATGTACCAATTCATACATTTGCAATTGGCACTTTTATTGGAATTATGCCAGCAACCTTTTTGGCTGTAAAAGCTGGTATTCAAATTCAAAACATTCAAAATCCTTCCGATATTTTCGATTTAAAATCAATTCTAACAATGGCTGGTCTAGCCTTATTATCAATTTTACCAACTTTAATTCAAAAAAAGTTAAAAGTTAATTGAAAATTATAATAAAAAAAATTATATATACAAACCTATTTTTTTTTTTTAATAATTATTGTATCTTTTTTTTTTTTTCCCGATACAAATTTTTTTTTTGTAATAAAAAAAACCAAAAAAAGATTTTAAAAAAAAACTTTTTTTTTTTCTATTTTTTTACATCTTTTGATTGAAACCCAAAGATGGTAGAGGTTAAATGGATGATAAAAAAAAAAAATTAAAAAATTTCTTTTCATTTTTTTTTTTTTTTTTTTTTTTTTTTTTTTTTTTTTTTAATTCTACAAAATATTATTTTTTTTTGTTTTTATCTTCGAGCTCGATCTCATGCTATCTTTGGGTTCAAAAAATAAAGAAAAAAAAAAAAAATAATGGAAACTTGTGATCTAATTTTAGATCACATAGGATTATAATAATAAATGTTTTTTTTTTTTTTTATTTTTTTTTTAATTTTTTTTATTTATTTTTTTTTAATAATTTAATTAAATCAATAATCACCCACTAACACACAAACACACACTCTTCACACATAGACTTCTATATATAATTTTTTTTTTTATTTTTTTTTTCATTTAATTAAAAAAAAAAAAAAAATAAAAAAAAAAAACTCAATAAAATTTTTTTAAAAAAAATAATATATATATATTTAATTTATATAAATAATATTTTTATTTCACATTTAATTATTTTAATTCGTATATCTAATAATAAATAAAATCAAAATAATAATTAATTTTATTTAAATGTTTTAATTGCCACCAAAAAGTAATTCCGAAATATTAAACATCAACAATACAATAAAAAAACAATAACAGATAACAAAAAAAAAAAAAAAAAAAAAAAAAAAAAAAAAGTTTTATAACAATAATATCAAAAATACCAATAATAATATAAATTCTTTTTTCACCTTTTTTTTTTTCTTCTCTTTTATTTTCTTTTTTTTTTTTTAAAAAAATATATATTTTTTATTTTTTTATATATTTATATATTTATATATTTATTTATTTATTTATTTATTTATTTATTTATTTATTTATTTATTTATTTTAAATCTTTTTTAATTTATCAAAATTTTTTCTTTGTAAACCTGCATACATAATATATAAAAGTACTATTGTCACTTTTATAATAATAAAATTAATTTCTTTTTTTTCTTTTCTTTTATTACGTCATCCTCAACACCAACAACAATATCATTTCTTTAACATAAACAACTCATATATACAAAAACTCATAGTGTAAAAAAAAAAAATTGAATTTTTTACTAATTTTAAAATTAGTATTCTTTTTTTTTTTCTTTTTATAGTGTAAATAATAATATAATAATTGTACATATCAAAATTCAAACAAATTGTAATAAAAAAAAAAAAAAAAAAAAAAAAAAAAAACAAAATAAATAATAGTAAAAAAAACAAAAAAACATAAAAAATGATTCAAAATCAAATAGATTTAAATTTGAATTTAAAAGATACAAAAAATAAAAATGAAGAACAATCAACAATTGCTTCACCAAGAAATATATGCATATCAACTTCAATTTTATCACCTCCACCACCATTACAATTACCACCCACTATTATACAACAACCAATATTCAATGGTAATTTAGGTACCATAGCTACAACAACAATTAATAGTAGTAATAAAAGTAATATAGAACAATTGGATTTATCAAGTAAAAAGATTATAGATTTAACACATATGTGCTCAACCAATACATTAAAATTTTTGACAAGATTGATTCTAAGAAATAACAATATTAAAATTTTAAGCAATGATTTAATAGTTTCAACTCCACTATTGGTTTATTTTGATTGCTCTGAGAATAGATTAACAACTTTACCAGATACCATATCAAAATGGTCAAATCTAACGACACTAAATCTTTACAAAAATAATATATCTCAATTACCAAATTCCCTATCACAAATACTACCATTGGAATCAATAAATCTATCATATAATATATTAACTGAAATCCCAAATCTATCAACATTATCAAATTTAAAAATAATAAAATTAGAAAGTAATAATTTCTCTGAATCAACTGCTAAAATTTATTGTTATTTATATTGCCAACCACCGTTTGATATTACAAATAATAATGGTAATAATAATGATAATAACAATAGCAGTAATAATAATAATAATAATAATAATAATAATAATAATTTAAATAGCAATATTAATACTAGTAATGGTATTAGTAATTATTCTTTATCAAATTCAACATCATCAACATCATCTACTTCGTCAAATAATTTTTCTTTATCAAATTCTGGTTCTAGTATACCTCCACCAAGTTTAGAATCAAATAGTAATAACAATATAAATACAAATGCAAATACAAATACAATCGTAAATACAAACACAAATACTAATAACAATATATTAAGTAATGGACCATTAACATCGAGAGGTCCATCATCAAAATTACCACAACAACAATCTATATCAATGGGGGTTGGATCACCTACGTTGTCACCTATTAACGAAAAGAAACGTTTAGATAGAAAGAAACAACATCTCATTACAACGTTAGATTTAGAAAAGAGTAATTTCACCGAATTTCCAGAGAATGCAAAAGAAAATCAAAAATTTAAGTCAATTGAGCGTCTTTATTTAGGTTCAAATATACATATAAACTTTCAAAAAGCTCAATCTTTTTTTACTTGTTTCATTAATTTAGGTACTATAACTTTAGATAACTGTCAATTATCTTCAATTCCTGATTGTATCTTTGATTTAATGAATATAAAAAGGTAAATGATATAAAATTGTTATTTTTCTTTAAATATTGAAATGAAAATCAAAAAACCCAATATCCACATGAGATTAAACAAATGTATTAATAATTTTTTCTTTATATAGATTGGATTTAAAAAAGAATACTATACTTGAAATACCATCAAAGATTTCATTTTTAACAAAGTTGAAAAGATTAGATATGTCATATAATTCGTTAACAACAATCGATATAGACATAACCCAATTGCTACATTTGAAATCAGTTAATCTTAGATCAAATAAACTAGGAAATGGTAGTGGTGTCTCTTATTTCGGTTCTATGGATACTTTACAAAAGTTGAATCTTAAAGAGAATTCTTTGACTGAATTGCCAAGTACTTTTTATTTATTAAAATTATCATCTTTGAAATTGGATACTTTTACACCAGTTTATCAACGTCCAATTATTCATTCTCAAAGTAATAGTAATGAGTATGCATTTATGTATAAAATAAAAATAAAAAAATAATTTATTAATTTTATTAATTTTTTTATATCATTAGATCATTAAATCAAGAATTAATTGGATCAACCGAAAGTTTATCAATGTCGGAACCAGTTTCACCCAGAATTTCAGCATTGAAAAATGAAAAAAAAGTTCCAAAACCTTTACCTAAAACCAAAGGTCTACATAATAGTAATAGTGCAAGTACAAATACCAGTAATAATATAACACCAATCGTAATGAGTCCAAATCATAATAGTATAGCTCATGGAAATAAGAAATCACCTTCAATTAATAGCAATGGTATTAATTCGACCATTACCACAAGTAATGGAACAATTATACCACAATTAGTTTTCAAGAATGAACCAGTAATAACAGGTGGTAGATTAAGATCATTTACATTGGATGCAGATCACATTAGTCCTGGTAGAGAATTGGTTTCAAATGGTTCTTCAGATGAAATCATTTATTTCAATGGGGAAGGTGGTTGTGAAACTTCAGATTTAGATGAACCAATTCAACCACTAAGTGCTGGAAGATCTAGATCTCAAACCGTTAGTGGTAAACAGCCATCTGTAATCAATGGAGTAAATAATAATGGCAACAACAATAGTAGTGGAAGCAGTGGTGGTTCTAGAAAAACCTTTCAAAATTTGATTAAAAGTGCAAAACAAATTGGTTCTAATATAAAGAATAAAACTCACCATAATAATCATTCTAGTCAATCTAGTACACCTTCAATGTCATCAACAATACCACCCTCTACAAATGGTAAAGCAAGTGTATCGGATACAAACTTACCTGCAAATTATATTGGTCAACAAAATAATACCACCACATCAAGACTAATCCAAAGAGTTAGTGGAGATCTGGAATATTCTGCAAACCCTCTTCATTCTAGTATTGATTCGCCTAGAACATTAGAAAGAAGAAATAGTTCTAGAGATGAAATACCAATTAGCCCACCACAAGGTTGTATGACACCAATTAAAAGATTAGGTTCAGTAGAGGGTGATGAAATTTCTGCTACGTTTTCATCTGACCCAAACTTGGATGTTAGTGGTCAAGATTATTCATCACCAACTCCAACAATAAATTCAATGTCCTATCAATCCTCATTCTTGGATGCATTTGATACACAGTCTACAATTGGTTCTCCAACATTTTATCAACCACCAATTTCATCACAACCACCTCAACACCCTCCACCCCCTCCACCAAATAGAGATATTAATCAAACTAAATTAAATCAGTCTCAAAATTTAATTAATACAAATTCAAATGGTACTTCATCACCATTACCAACACCAACCACCACCACCACAACAACAACAACAACAACTTCTACAAATAATTATAATGTTATAAATTTAGAAAAATTACATAAATTAGATTTTGTTGAAGAGATTTATGGTGATGAGAGATGTTTAAATCCTCTCTATTCCAAAAAGAAATTGACTGGCTTGTTATTTCCAAATAAACACCAACAACCATCGGCTCTAAAATCTGCCAAGATAAGATTTAAGAGTTCAAAGAAGATAACTACCAATGTTGTTGGTTCAAATTCATCAAATAATTTAATGTCAAATTCACCAATAGCAACTTCGTCGAATTTATTACAACAATCTAACTCACCACAATATGGTGGTACTCCAGCTTCAGGTTCATATCAAAACCCATCGATTCTATCGGCAACATTAATGAGCTCTCAATCGATGACAGATGTTTTTAGTGGTAATTCACAAGGAGGGTCATCATTATCCCAATCTGGTTCAATTACACCTGTAGCACCATTATCAGCGGTTCAAGGATCACCTATTGGTAATAGTGGTAGTGTTAATAATACCTATTTAGAGGGTGATGATTTCATTAGAGATTTAATGCAAAGTCATATCATCAATCAAGAGATTGAGTTCACATCAGAGGATGGTATTCCTAAGGTTAAAAATATTACTTTGAAAATGTTAATCTCTTTATTAACTCACGAAAAAGGTCAAAGCAATGAATTGAATGGTATTTTCTTTGATACTTATCTTTTATTCACTACAATTCCATTGGTAATCGAACATTTGGAATCAAGATTTTTAAATGGTAAAAATCATATAGTCAGACAAAAGTAATGTATTATTTTATAGTTTAGGAAATCATACTGTGTATTCAATTATTTACTAACAAAAAAAATAAATGTTAATTTTTTATTTTTTCTTATAAAATAGGGTAATAGCATTTTCACAGAAATGGGTTGAAGTTTGTTGGATAGATTTTAAAGAAGAACATATTGAATTATTATTAAAATTTTTAAATGATTGTTCAGAACAAATTGAGAAGTTGGTTACAGGTTCATTTGTATTGAGAACATCATTAAACTTATTATTAAATATTATTAATATGAAAAGGGATGGTACATATATAACAGAGGAAGAAGAAACTTTTGAACAACCAGCACCTATTCCAGATTTTAATACATTGACCAATAATTCCGAATTAACTTTAAATGATTTGAAACCACATGAAATAGCTAGACAATTAACAATTCTTGACCATGATTTATTAACCCAAATTACCAAGCAACAAATGTTAGATTATGCAGTTCACCAAACCAACTCACCACCAATTGTAAAAGTTACTGATAGATTCAATTATTTAGTACTTTGGGTTTCTTCTGAAATTGTTTTAAGCACAACCATTGAAAAAAGAGTTGAAACTATTTTTAAATTTGTTAATATTGCATTGGTAATTATAGTTTATTTAATAACCGATTTTTTTTTGAATTTTTTTAAAATACAAACTAATATATTTTCAAAAAAACCATTATTATATTAGAATTGTTGGTATTTAAAAAATTTTAATAGTGCAATTGCAATTATAGCAGCCATGAGTAAACCATCAATTGAAAAATTTAAACAAACATGGGGTTTCATTAGAAATACAAAGGCAAATCCCCCAATTCAAGAGTTGAAAGAGTTAATTCTTCCAACTAATATCGCAAAACTAAGAAAGATTATGGATTCAGTCGAGGCCCCTTTCATTCCATATTTAGGTGCATATTTTAGTCATTCAATCGCAATTCATGCAGGTAATAAATCCATTGTAAATGAACAATATATTAATATGCAAAAATATGATATGATGGGTAAAATCATTAGATCTATTACAGTTGCTCAAGAGAAGAAATATAATTTAACTCCAGTAGAAACATTACAAAAGTTTTTAACCGAATCTTTTGTTCTAACAGAGAAACAAATATATTATGAAGCTTCAAAGGCTGAAGAAAAAGGTGATTTATATATTAATGAAACCAAGTTTGGTTCAATATTTAAAAAGAAATAAATAATAAATTATAGTTTATTAAATATCCACCTTTTTTTTAAAAAAAAAAAGAAAAAAAAAACTTTTATTATGATTAACAAAAAATTAATGCAACTTTTATTTATTTTAATTCATTTATTTTAAAAATCCAACCATTTCAGTGTAAACTTTGAACTTTACATCCTCTTTACTCTTTTTTAGGTCATCTTTATTATTATTATTATTATTAAAACTATCATAATTAAAATTATTTATAATATATTCTTTTTCGCTTGTGCTAACTAAACTATATCTTGTCTTTAATAAAAAAAAAAAAAAGTTTAAGTTTAGTAAATAAACAATCCCTATTATAAAAATATAATAATAATACCATTTCTCAAATTCTATTATATTTTACAATGAACTATAATAAAAAATTACAATCATAAAAAAAAAAAAAAAAAATTTAATTAAAAAAAAGAAAAATAAAATTTAGTTTTTTATTTATTTTATTCAAATAATTAAAATTTTTTTATGTAATTAAAAAAAAAAAAAATTTTAAATTTAAAAAACTGTGTTGAGGTTGTCATACATATTTGTTGCATATAGATTGACGTTAAAAAAAAAAAATTAAATTTTTTATATTTTTTTGTGGGTGAATGGTTCTCAAAACTTATCTCTAATAATTCAAAGAGACGGATTTTAAATATTAAACTAAAAATTAATGAAAATTAAACAATTAGTATACCCTTAAAATGACGAAAATATATAAAAAGAATATGCATACAGTAGGGTTTGGGTGTTCTTTTGGTAAAGTTATACAACTTTCTTCAAATGTTAAATGAATATTTTGAGGATTAATAAAATTTTGATTTTGATTTTCAATGGTTGGTTTTTGAAGTGTACCTTGATTAATTAGGAGGTCATCTAAATATATTGAATATTCCTTAACAGCTTGTGAAATATTTTTAAAATAATTCCAAATTTTGATTTTACTGATAGTGATTGGAGAGTCAAAATAGAAATAGATAACATTACTTTCTTTTGAAAACGAAGGTATTTCAACACCACGTGAATTATATGATACACTATTTCCACCACCTAATTGATGTTGTTGCTGCTGCTGCTGTTGTTGTTGATGATAAAGAGGTGATATGCCATTATTATTACTATTACCAAAACTAACAGAGAAATAGGGTATTAAAATTCCTTCACTCTCTTGAAAACTTAAATTATTACCAATTAACTTGTATGAATTTTTAACATCATTTGATAGAACACTACTTTTATTAGGTTTTATCATTGTATCGTTTTGGTCATATATTTCGATTGCATGTAAACCAACGAAGTTTCTATCACCATAATTTGAAATAATGACAAACTTTAAAACAAATCCACTTGAATATTGTGATGTTTTATTTTGATCAGTGCCACTACTACATGATGAAGAAGAACTATTATTAACTTTATCCCAATTAAAAAATGAAATTGTTTGACCAAAATCAAATGTATTATTACCTGGTGCTTTTCTAAAAATAAAACCATTATTTTGATTATTATTATTATTATTATTATTATTATTATTATTATTATTATTATTATTATTATTATTATTATTATTATTATTATTATTATTATTATTATTATTATTATTATTTTGATGTGATAATGATTGACCATCTAAAAATATATTAACTTTTTTGGCACCTCTCGAACTATCATCTAAACTTTTATTATAATTCCAAATACGAATACAAGATATAGAGACTATAGTACCCAAGTCTATAGTGAGTACATGTTCTTTAGAGGGAAAGAAAGGAATTAACCACATATGTTTATCATTGGTGGTGACATTATGACCATCGATTAATTTATCCAAAGTTCTATAATCACCACTATGGCCAGGCACATCGTTAATATCCTTTGGTTGTGCAGTTATATTTGATGCTAGAATTGGAATTTGCTTATATTCATTGTCAAATACCATTATAGATGTTAAGCCCATATAGAATCTGTCACCCCATGTAGATAAAAATAAGAATTTCAATTTTCTACCTTTTGGATAATGGCTAGTTTGAAAGAAATGGTCATTTTCATTCATCAATTCACCATTTATAACCATGGACAGAGTGTTTGACAATGATGATGTTGTCGATGAAGATGAAGGTGGTTTTGATAATGATAGTTTAGGTGATGATGGTGTTCTGAGTGTTTCTAAAAATCCATAGTTTGTTTTAACCGGTGAGATTGGTGGTGTTCTGTATTCCCCAATTATTTTCTCATTATAATGATTGATTATACTATTATTTCCACTACTATAAATATTGTTATTTCTGATTTCTTGATAAAATTGTACATCCTCTTCTTCCTCTTCATCTTCATCTTCCTCTTCATCTTCATCTTCTTCTTCTTCATCTTCATCTTCTTCATCTTCATCTCCCTCATCATTATCACTATCATCTTTTTCTCTGTTGTTATTGCTGCTATTTTTATTTTTATTTTTCAACTCTTCTAAATTATCTTGATTATTATAAATACTATTATCTTGATCATTTTCGTATTGATTGAAATCATCTTGTAAACTAAATTGATGATGTTGATAATTTAAATGTTGTGTTGATTGTAAATGATGGTTTGAATTGAAATAATCATTTTTTAAAGTCAATGACGATTGAGTAGTATTGTCATGAATGAAAGATGGTGAGAATGGGTCATTCTCTTCGATTCTGCTTAAGAGTTCCTCTTTGTTTGTGAATACTATATACTCACAATATTGTTCACAACCCTGTAAGATACCAGGTGACTTTTTAATTGAACCTCTAAAAATCACATAACTATTATCGATCTTTATTTCGATATCCTTTGCTCCTCTTGATGAATGAATTCTAGATTTATTATAATTCCAAATTCTAATTAACGAGAGAGTTATTTTTGAATCCAGTGTTATAGTGATTGTATTAAGTTGACCAGGTGTGAATGGTGCTAACCAAAGATGATTGTCATCACATGTTCTTGGATGTCCATCCATAATTTTATCAATTGTTCTTGGATCATTATGCTTTCCATGACTTTGATTACCATGGTGGTGATGTTGACCCATATCATTCAAGTCACTAGGAAATGCTTTAATTTGAGATTTTGGATCCTTTAATTTCACATAAGAACCATTTGAATCGAAAATATCAATACCTGATAATCCCACATAGTGTTGATCGCCCCATGTACTATAGATATTGATCGTAATAACTCTACCACTTGGATTCAATGTTAAAATTGGTGGTCCAAATGGTTGGGTTTCAACTGGTGTTGGTGTTTGCTTATTATTGGTATTTGATGTTAATTTTAATTTCTCTGTAGAATTTATAACATATTGTAAATCAAACGTGTGTAAATGTAAATTTGGTGATGGTGATGGTCTTTCATTATTATTAATATGTTGTTGTTGTTGTTGTTGTTGTTGTTGTTGTTGTTGTTGTTGTTGTTGTTGTCGTTGTTGTTGTTGTTGTTGTCGTTGTTGTTGTGAATTATCGGTATCTTGATTATTATTATTTATATTATTTATATTATTTATATTATTTATATTATTATTATTATTATTATTATTATTATTATTATTATTATTATTATTATTATTATTATTATTATTATTATTATTATTATTATTATTATTATTATTATTATTATTATGATTATTATGATTATTATGATTATTATTATTATTGCTATTAGTATTATAATTATAATTAGAATGATTAATATTACTATTACTATTATTATTATTATTATTACTATTATTATTATTATTATTTAAAGTTGGAGAAATTGAAAATCTTCTTGGAGACACTAAAACTGAGGCAGGAGAAGTGGAATTATTTGGATAACCACCAGTTGGGATTTTTCTAATATTATTATTGTTACCATTTGAAGATAAACGAGCTGATGATGCGCCATTATGTAATGGTGTATTTAAATTATTAAGGCTACCTAATTGTTCGAAATTTAAAGAGAATTTCGGTTTATTGGATGGTGATTGAATATTAACCTGCGAGGATAAAATTGGTGTCGTTATACCTCTTGGTGTTAATGATGGTGATGGTGGAGGCGGTTGTAATTGAATTTGTTGAGGTTGTAAATTAGATTGAGGTTGCTCAACTTTCTTTCTAATAGAAGAGGGTCTTTTCTTTTCAATACTCGAATAATCTAAATTGAAATCACGTAAATCAACTCTTGGTGATGGTGATGGTGACATCATTGGTGATGAATGTGGTGTATTATATGGCGATATTTTCTTTATTGGTTTATTGTTATTATAACTATTATTATTAAAATTGTTATTAAAATTATTATTAAAACTATTATTAAAATTATTATTAAAATTATTATTAAAATTATTATTATTATTATTATTATTATTATTATTATTATTATTATTATTATTATTATTATTATTATTATTATTATTATTATTATTATTATTATTATTATTATTATTATTATTATTATTATTATTATTATTATTATTATTATTATTATTATTATTAATACTGTTATTGCTATTATTGTAACTATTATTATTGCTATTGCTATTGTTGTTACCATAACTATCATTATTTCCGTCATCGATTTGATGTTGTTGTTGTTGTTGTTGTTGTTGTTGTTGTTGTTGTTGTTGTTGTTGTTGTTGTTGTTGTTGTTGTTGTTGTTGTTGTTGTTGTTGTTGTTGTTGTTGCAGTAGGTGTTGGTAAATAGTCGCAGAAGAATCATCAGAAGATAATAGGTCCATAAACAATTTCTTTTTAGTTGGGTGATCCATTGCTTTTATTTTATTGGCAATATCGCTGAAACTTTGGTCAAATGATAGATCATTTAATGAGCTATTATTGTAATTATTATTATTATTTTTATTATTATTATTATTATTATTATTATTATTATTATTATTATTATTATTATTATTATTATTATTATTATTATTATTATTATTATTATTATTATTATTATTATTATTATTATTATTATTATTATTATTATTATTATTATTATTATTATTATTATTATTATTATTATTATTATTATTATTATTATTATTATTATTATTACTATTACTATTACTATTACTATTACTATTACTATTACTATTACTATTACTATTACTATTACTATTACTATTACTATTACCATTACTACTACTATTATTAAAATTATTACTATTGTTGTTTATACTATACATGTTACTAATAAGATGAGGTGACATCTGGCTTTGTAATCTTGGTGAAAATAAAGGTTTATCCGGGTCCTGCGTTTTTAAAGTGTTTATTGGTACCTTTGGAATAAATGGTTTGCCATTGTTATTAGTTAAATTTACATTATTTGGTGGTTGTTGTTGTTGAGGTTGTGGTTGTTGAGGTTGTGTTGGCATTCCATTAAATCTAATAGAAGGTTCGGAGGAAACCCTTGTTAAAGGGTGTTTTATAGTTTTATATTGTTTGTCCACTGGTTCGTAAACTGGGGGTGGTGGCGGTGCGATTGGAACATTATTCATGGTTGGTGCTAATTGTACATTTTGATTGTTATTATTAATATTATTATTAATATTTTGTAGTTTTAATGTTGGCAACTTATTAATTCCTTTTCTATTACTATTATTACTGATATTCCTGCTAGGTGAATTTAAAATAAGTCCACTACTGCTATTTCTTCTACTCATCTCTCTTGGAGTTATTATTTCATCTTGTTGTTTATATAATTGGTCCTGAATTTGTTGTGG
>CM069768.1:2010000-2027500 GCA_036169595.1 Dictyostelium firmibasis
GAAGGCATCGATGGTGGTGGAATCATAAAACCTGCAAACAATGATGTCACTGATAATAGAATACCATTCAAAAGGAATGCCATTTCTTCAATTGGTAATGATGATGCCAAAGCTATCGATGTTAATGAGAAGTTGAAATATACCATAAGTGAAACAAACGAATGATAAAAGAAAGCCCAACCATGTCCAGATAATGAAAGACCAGTTAAAAAGTATACTGGAATAACGTAGGCATAGGAGGTAATGAATACAAATGGTAAATCCGATATTACAAATGTTGAATAGTAAATCCAAACTCTATACATTCCAGAGGCTTGTTCACGATAGAATACACCACGTTCAGTTGATACAGTTGGAATAATCGACATACCTGCCATACCACCAAACATTAAACTAAAGAAGAGTAAAGATACACGATTATAAACATCATCTTGTTCTTTATCTAATCTTAAAAACAATGTACCAATAACAAGAGCCAATATGAATGATCTTCCAATACGAGTTCTAATCGTATCAACTCTACGAATACTTCCCTTCCATGATCTACTCATCAACTCTATGAATTGAGTTCTAATACTACTACTATACTGACCATGGTAAACTGGTACAGGTGTGCCCTCTGGCATAATACTATGTTCAATTGTTGTTAAAAGTTTTTGATTCTCTTTAGATTGTTTAAATGATTCAACTGGATCAAATGATGATGATACTAAAATATTATTATTATTATCGTTGCTGTTATTATTTGAATCGCTAGTATCATTTATATTTTTCTCTTCAGTTGGAATATCGATAATATCATCAGTGGCATCTAAAATGAAATCGGCTGGATTTTTTAATGGATCACAAATTAAGCCTCTTTCTGCAAAATAATTTAAAACAATTTGTGAGTTTGTACCAGTTGGACCAAAGTATACGGTTTCACCACCTCTCTTTAAGAGTAAAAGATGGTCAAACTTTTTAAATATTGTAGTTGATGGTTGATGAATTGTACAAATGATTGAACGACCACTTGATGCAATCTTTTTAATTAAATTCATTACTTTAAGTGCTGCAGAAGAATCTAAACCAGAGGTTGGTTCATCGAGGAAAAGTAATTGTGGATCTGATGCTAATTCAATACCCATATTGACACGTTTACGTTGAGATAACGAAAGACCACTTTCTACATCACCAACTAATGAATGTTGAATCTTTACTAAATTTAATGTCTCTAAAATGTTGTCTACAAATTCTAACTTTTCAGCCATTGGTATTAAATGAGATAATCTAGTTTTAGCAGAGAATAAAATTGATTCTCTAACAGTTGAAACTGGTGATAATATATCCATTTGTTCTACATAAGCAGAAGTACGAGTGAAATATTTAGTTCTCTCTTGGCCATTGATTAAAATTTGACCTTTAATATGACCACCGGTTTTTCTATTGGCTAAAACATCTAATAATGTTGATTTACCAGCACCAGATGGACCCATTAATGCAACCAACATACCTGGTTTAACAAAACCATTGATACCATTCAATAGTCTTAAACGTTGTTTTTTACCATCCTTCTTTACATCTACTTCATAGACTAAATCTTTCCATTGCATATAACAACCATTTGGTATATCTTTCTTTAAATTTGCTTTACCACTTGATTTTATATCAACATTAACTGATTCCATTTCTTCACCATCTGAATCATCATTATTATTTTTATTACTATTGTTAATGGTGTTCTTATTATAATTACTATTATTAGTTGTTGTACTATCAGTTGAATTTCTATTAATTTTAATTAAAGTTGTAGTTTTATTTGATTTTAATTTTTTAATACCAACTGGATCTTTACGATAAACTCTAAATATCAATAATTTCATACAAACTACAGTAACAGCCCAAAAGAATAAAGTGAAACCACCAATAATTGCTAAATCAATCCATCTATAATAGAATTCAGTGTGGAAACCGATTGAATCTAAAATTTGTTCACCTCTTGTAATTGGACAAAGTTGATTACCTTCGAAACCAACTGGATAGGATGCATTAAATGTTGGTAAGAAAGATGGTGGCATTAATTCATCATCTGAACAATGATACTTTAGACCACTATGTTCATTTAATAATAAACCTTCGAAACCATAATGAATAGGTGATATCCAATAAAGCCATATCCACCAACCTGGAATTTGATTAGAATGTTTCATAAAACCACACATTAAAATGAATGGTGATACAATTGCAGGTGAAAGTGCTGCAGCGACATAACTTGTTGGGGTAAATGAACAAACACCTCTAATGATTGATAGAGACATAACATCACAAATTAAACACATTAAAAAGAAGTAAATATATCTATCCCATGTCTTATTTAAACCTGTCATCCAATAAACGAAATTTGAAAATATCAATACTTCAATTATTGACATTGGTAAATCAGTGATAATCATACTCAAAAAGTATGATGTCGTATTATAATATTTCCAAGCACGTTGGGTGTAGAATACCTGACGTTGATTGAAAAAAACTGAAATTGAACCGAATCCACCAAATACAAATGATAACAATGAAAAGAATAATAAACCTGACCTATTGGAACCATCGGTTTGATTTGTATCCATTTTCCAAAATAATGTACCTAAAACAAATCCCATCACTATATTCTTTAATAGTCTAAGTCTTATTGATGCTTTATTACCAAGAAATAGTTGAAATCCTCTTTTTACATTCAATAATAACTGAGTATTAAATCCAACTGAATATGGTTTCAATAGTGAATAATTGGTGAATTTACTACTCTCCTCTTCATCGGGAATATGACTATCGATATATTCTAAAATATGTTTATAAACTATTGATTTTCTATATGCCATTGCAAACTCGTCTGCTCCTTTTAATGGTGGTACTATTTTATTATTCACCATCATTATGTTTTTTTTAAAACTATAACTCTTACCACCACTACTACTACCATCATTTTCAATAGCATCATTATCTTCACTCTCTTCATCTACACCACAATATAATTCGGGTTCATCAACAATCTCTTGAAAAAATTCGGCAGGGTTGTGATGTTTTGGAAATTTAAATCCTAAACCTTCAAAATATCCAATAGCTTGATTCATAGGTCCAAAATATGACATTTGACCTTGATTCATAATCATTAAATAATCAAATAACTTTGTAATCTCTAATCCAGGTTGTAACAATGATATTAAACATGACATTTTCTCTTGTTGAACTTTATTTTTAATTTTTGTTAACATCTTAAATAATTTTAATAATAAAAAGAAAAAAATAAAAAAAAAAAAAAAAATTTAATATAAGGTTATTTTTTTTTTTGAATTTGAATTTGAACTTACCTCTAAACTTATTGAAGAATCCAAACCATTTGTTGGTTCATCCATTAATAATAAATTGGAATCTTTTACCAACTCAACACCGATAGTAACTCTTTTCTTTTGACCACCTGAAATACCACGTAAAAATTCATCTCCAACAACTGTATTTTGTACATGTTTTAAATCTAAAAAATCTAATACATTATCAACTACTTCATTTCGTTCTTTTTCAGATTTTTCACCTATTTGACAATCTGCTGAAAATTTAAATGTATCTCTAACAGTGAGTGGTGCTTTGAGAAAAAAAAAAAAAAAAAAAAAAAAAAATTAGCAAATGAAAAAAAAAAAAAAAAAAAATGTAAAAAAAAAAAAAAAAAACAAAAAAAAATAAAATATCATACCCATGTGACAATCATCTTGAACTACATAACTAACATGTCTATGATGGGTATTTGGATCACCAACTCTACCATTAAATAATAAATTACCAGTTATATTTTCATTTGAAGTTAATAAAGCTAAAGTATTCATTAAAGAACTTTTTCCACAACCAGGTGAACCCAATAATAAAACCATTGACCCAGGTTTTAAAAAAAAGTTTATATCTGTTAAAATTTTCTTTTCATCTTTTCCTTGTCCCACTGTTGATGATAAATTTCTTGCAGAAACAAATACTGATGATTTTGGTAAATTTGATGGAATATAACTACTTGTAGTCGAAAAGTTTAATCCACCTCCATCTATTGATTGTTTTAAATTTGGTATTGAAATTTTATCAACTCCAAAAACATTCTTTGAATCAATTGAATCATTTAAATTATTACTCTTTGAATTACTTCTACTATTTGTAAAAAATTCTCTTTTTTCATCTTTTTCCATTTTTATTTTTTTTATTTTTTTTTTATTTTATCGATCGATTTATATATATAAAAAAAATAATAAAAAATTAATATATTAAAATATTTTTTTTTTTTTTTTTTTTTTTTTTTTTTTTTTGTTATTAAATTTAAATTTTTTTTTTTTTTTTTTTTATATATATTTAGTATAGTATTTATAAAATTAAATAAATATTGTTTGTTTTAAAATTATAAGAATAAATATTTAAAAATTTATAAATTTAAAATAAAATTAGTACTTTATTACTTTAATTTTTTTTTTTTTTTTTTTTAAAAAAAAAATAATAATAATAATTTAATGTAATTTTGATTAGTAATAAATTAAATTAAAAAAATTCATACCCCATTATATTAAAAATTTTATATACACATAATAAATATTTTTTTTTTTTTTTTTTATTTATTTTAAAGTTTCATTTGTTGGATTTTATTACATTTTGATTATTCTTGGTAGTAATCCAACATTAATTATAGATAAATACATATATAAATATATACACAATATTTTGATAAGAAACAACATAATTAACTAATTGTTGATACTCTATAGATAAAAAACTTGAAAATAAAACACCATAGTTGTATTAAAATAGTAATTATCATTTAATAAAAATAAATTTTAAAAAAAAAACGACACCATATAAACACCACACCAATATATATATATATACATATACTTTAAACCACACATACACACACACAAAATACATACACTTAACCACACAAACACAAACACCACTTTTTAAATAAATGGCACCACACCATCCCTTTTTTTTTTTCTTAAGATTATTTTTTTTTTTTTTTTTTATCTTTTTTTTTAAGTATGATTATCGGATTTTAGAAATATATGTATATTTAAAATAATACAAACAAAAAAATAGAATATGTTTTTTGATAAAAAATTTTATATTTCTTTTTTTTTTTTTTTTTTTTTTTATTAAATATATGTTTTTCTTTATTTAGTTTGATGTCTAATGAATTTCAAAGCAATAAAAATACAAATAAAGAAAAATACTGAATAACCAAAAATAACAGCCAAGAATTTATATTCATCTTCTTCTTTCATTTCATAACGATCTAAAATTTGATTACCATTTTGGACTGGGCAAATCTTCAAGTCAAATGTGGTACCATTTGGGTAAGAAACATCTGGTACAATTACATATTCATCATTATTACATGAAAATTCCAAATTCTTGAATTCATTTACCATGACGATTGATAATGGATAAGAAGTTGGATCCAATTGATAGAACCAATGCCATCCTTTAGCAATTGAAGCTGGTGGAATCATGAAACCAGCGAATAAAGAACTGATTGAGAGAGCTACACCACCTAAAGCATGAGCGATTTCATCAGTTGGAAGGACAGTGGCGAAAACCATTGCCAACATTGAAAAGTTGAAGTAAGTTGTGAAAGAGATAAAAGAGTGATAAAAGAATGGAGCACCATTTGGATCCAATCTAAGGCCAGAGATAAAGTACATTGGAATTGTATAGATAATAGCTGAAGCGAATACCCATGGTAAATCAGTCACGATAAAAGTGAAGAGGTAAATTGGAATTGAGTACATACCAGAGGCTTGTTCACGATAGAAAACACCACGTTCCATATTAACAATTGGAATTGAGGACATACCTGACATACCACCAAACATAAGACTGAAGAAAAGAATTGAAACACGATTGTAAATATTCTCTTGAGTTGTTTCCATTCTAACGAAAAGTGTACCTAAAACAACACCCAAGAAGAGTGAACGCATTAAACGAGTACGAATGTTTTGAACTCTACGTACTTGAGCAAACCAAGAACGTTTACCTAATTCAACAAATTGAGTTTGATAAGTCGATGAGTAGATACCATGAAATTCTGGAACTGGTGTACCAACTGGCATAATACCAGCTTCAATTTTTTCTAAAAGGTTGTTATTCAATTGAGATTCTTTGAATTGTTGGACTGGATGGAATTGATGTGGTTTACCATCGATAGTAGTTTCAATAACATCATCGGTTACATCTAAAATGAAATCGGCTGGATTTTTTAATGGATCACAAATTAAACCATGATTTTCGAAATAACCAAGTAAATCTACACTCTTGTCACCAGTTGGACCAAAGTATACGGTTTCACCACCTCTCTTTAAGAGTAAAAGATGATCGAATTGTTTGAAAATGGAAGTTGATGGTTGATGAATTGTACAAATGATTGAACGACCACTTGATGCAATCTTTTTAATTAAATTCATTACTTTAAGTGCTGCTGAAGAATCTAAACCAGAGGTTGGTTCATCGAGGAAAAGTAATTGTGGATCTGATGCTAATTCAATACCAATATTGACACGTTTACGTTGAGATAATGAAAGACCTTGTTCACCATGACCAATTTCTTTATTTTGAATCTTGACAAGATTTAATGTCTCTAAAATGTTATCTACAAATTTGATTTTTTCTTCCATTGGCATTTCTGCTGGTAATCTTGTTTTGGCTGAGAATGTAATTGATTCCTTTACGGTTTGAGTTGGTGGGAGAACATCAAATTGTTCAACATAAGCAGAGAGACGAGTGAAATATTTAGTTCTCTCTTGGCCATTGATTAAAATTTGACCTTTAGTATGACCACCGGTTTTTCTATTGGCTAAAACATCTAATAATGTTGATTTACCAGCACCAGATGGACCCATTAATGCAAGTAACATACCTGGTTTAACATAACCATTAATTTCACTTAAAAGTCTTAAACGTTGTTTTTTACCATCCTTCTTTACATCTACTTCATAGACTAAATCTTTCCATTGCATATAACAACCGATTGGAACTTCTTTTTGAGCTTTTTTTATATTATTTTCGCCCATATCAACTTTGGACTCCTTGATTTTTCTTGATTTCTTTGATGCTTTTTTAATACGTTTTTCATTCTTTGGATCGGATGCTCTATGATCGATATGAACATTCTTAAGGAAGAAGTACATACCTAAAGAGAAAAGTACACCAAATGCAAATACAATTAATAAATCGATCCATTTGAACCAATTATTTTGTGGCATACCCAATTGATCAAGAAAATCATCACCATTTTGGTATTGACAGGTGAATTTACCTCCAGTTCCATTTGGGAATGGTTTGAGGTATTCATCATTATTGGTTGGTGGAATTGTTTCAGATGCATCACAACCATAATGTAAACCATGATGTTCATTTGACATAAGACCTTCGAATGCATATTTAATTGGTGAGATCCAATAAATCCAAATCCACCAACCACCAATACTACTCTTTGGAGCCATGAAACCAGAGAATAAAATGAATGGAGCTAATGCAGCTGGTGCAATAACTGAAGCCAATGTTGCATTTGAAGCGAAAGCTGAAACCATTTTAAAGAAAGATTGGAAAGCTAAATCACCAATGAAATTCATCAATAAGAAGTAAATGAATTTTTCAGCGTTTGCTTGTAAACCACACATCCAATAAACCAAAACACAAAATACTACCGTCTCTAAGAGTGCAATTGGAATTTCAGAAAAGATCAACGATAAAAAGAATGCAAATGTCTTGTAGTATTTACCATCCTTTTGTATATAAAACACCTCTCTTTGCTCGAAAAGAATAGCAATAGCACCCATACCAGAGAAAACAATAAACAACAATGAAAAGAAAATCAAACCAGATCTATTACTACCATCAGTTTGATTTAAATCTAGGCCATAAAAGAGTGAACCTAAAATTAGACCCATTACTACCGATTTTATAATTCTCATTCTAACTGCAACTTGACTGGAAATTAACATTTTAAATGCTCTAATACTTGCTAAATGAATTTGATATGATAATGGAGTTGGATATTTTGGAAGATGTGAACTATCCTTACAAAAAGATAGATCTGGTGTATTGTTATCCAAATCATTTATAATACTATTGAACATTGCGCTATTCTTATATGCATTTGCAAACTCTTCGGCACCTCTAAGTGGTGGTTCACCTTCACCCTCAAAATATAATTCTGGTTCATCGACAATCTCTTGGAAAAATTCGGCTGGATTATGATGTTTTGGTAATTTAAATCCTAATCCTTCAAAATAGGAAATTGCATCACTCATTGGTCCAAAATAAACCATATGGCCTGCATTTAAAACCATTAAGAAATCAAATAATTTTGTAACTTCAACACCTGGTTGTAATAATGCTACTAAACTTGAAACTTGATTTACATTTGATAAATCTCTAAAATGTTTCATTAACTAATTATTTGAAAAAAAAAAATTAATTAAATTAGTAAATAAATAATAATTATAATAATAATAATAATAATAATAATAATAATAAATAAAACTTACTTCTAATGTTGTTGTTGAATCTAAACCAGTTGATGGTTCATCCATTAAAAATAAACCTGCATCTTTGACCATTTCAACACCAATTGTAACTCTTTTCTTTTGACCACCTGATACACCTCTTAAAAATTCATTACCAACTACTGTATCTTGTTGTCTAACGAGATCTAAAGTCTCTAAAATATAATCAACTCTTTTAACCTTTTCTTCTTCGGATGTACCTTCACTCATTTGGAGATCTGCTGAAAATTTAAATGTTTCTCTAACTGTGAATGGAGCTATATTATTTTTAAAATTTAAAAGATTTATTATTAATAATTTTGTAAAAGAAGATAACCATTATTTATTAAATTTTAGATTTTAGATTTTACTTACCCATATGATGATCACCTTGTACAACATATGCAACATCTCTATGATGAGTATCATCATTGGCAACTTTGCCATTAAATAATAAACTACCTGTGACGGTTTCAGAATGTAATTGATTGGCTAATGCTTTCATAACTGAAGTTTTACCACAACCTGGAGAACCCAAAATTAAAACCATCGAACCTGGTTTAAGGAAAAAATTTAAATCTGATAAAATGTTTCTTCTATCACCTTTCTTTTCAGAACCTACAGCCATTGATAAGTTTCTAGCAGTGACGTACATTCCTTTCTTTTCTTTATATAAACCCATTGGAGCTGAGTTATCAAATGAAATACTTTCCATTCCATTTGTATTATTGGCAGCTGAGAATGATCCAATTTCTTGTAATGGAATCTCATCATCGATTTCTGGTGGTGCCATTTTTTTTTATCTGTATATATATATATATTTTTTTTTTTTTTTTTAAAAAAAATTTGTATTTATATTATTTTATTATTTAATATTATTTTATTATTATTTTTATTATTATTATTAATATTATTAATGTCGTAATGTTATATTGTAGTGTTATAAATAAATAATTTTTTTATGTATAATTAAAAACTATAAAAAAATTAAATTATTATATGTTTGATTTCTATTTTAATTTAGAAAAAAAAAAGATTGAAAACAATATGTAAATTAAAAAAAAAAAAAAAAAAATTAGTATTCAAGTTATATTTGCATTAATTCTAAAAATAAATTTTTATTTTTAATTTTTTATTTTTTTTTTTTTTTTTGTGAAACTGTTTGGTTGGCGAACTAATTTTTTTTATGATGATATTGTTGTGGTAAAATGTTGATTTTATGTTTTGTTTTTCATGTGTGATTAAAAAGGAAGGTTTTTTTTTTTAAAAATTTTATAATAAAAAAAAAATTTAGTGTATGTACATGTGTGTGGGGTGAAGAATGAAAAAAAAAAAAAATGACACAATACATTCGATATAACATTATATCCATATTTTTTTAAGATGTAAATCTTTGGGTGAATATTTTTAATACCACCAAAAATATGAATCATATGACGATTTTGTTCTATGAAAAAAAAATAAAAAATAAAATAAAAAAAAAAATAAATAAATAAATAAATAATTAAATATATATATATATATGTGTGTTAAAAAAAAAAAAAAAAGTAGTAAAACAAATAATAATTATTATTTTAAATTTTTAATTTTTAATTTTTTTTTTTTTTTTTTTTTTTTTTTTTTTTTGTAGTGGTGAACACTTAATAATATTGTGAAGATAAAATAATGTTTATAAAAAATAGAAAATAAAAAAATAATATAAAAAAAATAAAATAAAAAAAATAATTATTGGGTTTTTTCGGGGTGAATAAATACTGGGGGGGGGGGGAAAACAAACCTTTTTTATATATTTTTTTTATTTTTTTTTTTTTATTTATTTTAATAAATAAAAAATAAGGTAATTAAAAAAAATAAATAAATAAAATAATAAATTTTATTATTTAGTATTACAATGATTATTTGTTTTGTTTTTTTTTTGTTAAAGAAACAAAATTCTGAATGATTTAAAAAAAATAAAAAAAAAAAAAAAAGTACCTTTATAAATTTTTCATTAGGGTCGTAAAAAAAAAAAAAAAAAAAAAAAAAAAACTTTTATTTATTTATAATTATAAATAAATATTTTAATAATTGATTATTTTTGGAATTCGCAATAATTTACTTTTTAATGTTGTCATTTTCACAAACAACATAAACTGAATTGGTGTCGTTTACATATCGTTATTAGTCTTAAAATAAATTATTTATAAAATTAATTTTTTTTTCAATTTTTTTTTTTAGGATTTGCGCGACCTTTTTCCAAAAAAAAACAAAAAAAGCTGATAAGTTTTTTTTTTTTTTTTTTTTTTTTTTTTAATAAAAAAAAAAAATGAGGTTTATAACGGTATTTTTTTTATTTTGGTACATACACCACATGAAGCTTCATTTAAAACAAAAAAAATCCCTTTTTTATTTTATTTTATTTTTTATTTATATTTTTTTTTTTTTTTTTTTTTTTTTTTTTTGTTTACAAAAATTATTTATAATTTAACGCTACGATGGTGCTAAATCATCATAAAAAGACTCAATGAGAACATGGATTTAAAATAGATTAAGATAGTGCAAAAACCAACTAATGATGATTTTTTTTTTCTTTTTTTTTTTTTTTTTTTTTTTTGTTGAACAGGCAGAAATCTGTGGACATTTTATACATAAAAAAAAATATATTTTTTTTTTTTCTTTTCATCATCATAAAGTATTGGTTCAATAAATCATATACATCCTCATATAGCACTGGTTCTGATTTGGTTTAAATTAATTAGAAACTGTTATAACCCAGTTTTTTTTTTTTTTTTTTTTTTTTTTTTTTTTTAATAATTGATTTTTTTTTCTTTAAAAAAAAAAGATCGAAGCCTTACAACAAATTTTAGTTTTTTTTTTTATAGACACCAAATTATTAAGTTTTTTTTTTTTTGGATTTGGAACACAATTTTTTTTTTTTTAAAATTGTGCATAATATCATATACAATTGCAACATTGATACCAACATTGTAAAAATAAAATAAAATAAAAAAATAAAAAATAATAAAAAAAAATATGTATTTAATTTTTATTTCAACATTTAATAAATAATTATTAAATAATTGAAATAATTATTAAATAATTGAAATAATTATTAAATAATTGAAATAATTATTAAATAATTGAAATAATTATTAAATAATTATTAAATAATTGAAATAATTATTAAATAATTGAAATAATTATTAAATAATTGAAATAATTATTAAATAATTGAAATAATTATTTAAATAAAAACAATTGGTTATTTGGTTTCTTTTTTTTTTTAAAAAAAATATATTATTTTTGAGATAGTAGGTCGCACACTTAAATTTATTATCTTTGTTTTTATTATTATTATTATTATTATTATTATTATTATTATTATTATTATTCTTGTTCTTTGTATGTAAAGTAAATGTTATTTTTAAAAGCTTTATTTTCTTCTATTTCTAAAGATGATTTTGCATAATTTATATCATCATTAATCGCCTTAACCAATTCTTCCAAAGATTTAAAATCACACATTGGCCTAATGAAACCTAAGCCAATTGCACGTAATTCAGCGCCATAGAAATCAGATTCAAATTTATTTATTAAATGAATCTCTATTGTTTTCTTGGTATTTTTGTAAAATGGATTCCAACCAATGCTCATCGCCATTGGGAAAACTTTATTATTATCTAATCCTATAACATTTGCCCATCCATAATAAACACCAATCGGTATATCTTTTAATTCTTCCTCTAATTCTTCTACTGGTAAATTTGCTAATATTATTATAAATTAATTTAGTAAATCAATATCATCACCCACACTCAATTTCAATAAATGATTTTTGTTTTCATTTTTTATTTATTTATTTATTTGTTTATTTTATTTATTAAAAAGAAAACATACCAGTTGGAATGCCTAATTGTTTACTTCCTCTACCAAATCCTGTAATAACGGATCCTTTAAAAAATAATGGTAATTTATCTAAATTTTGACCAGAGTTTCCTCTTTCGATTTCTGCTGTCATTTTATTAATTATTTTTATAAAAAATATATATATATATATATTTAAAATTTTTATTTATATGTAAAATATATTCCAATGTCTATATATTGTGTGAATTTTTAATTATTCTCGAATAAATATCTCACAAAAGCGAAAAAAAAAAAAAAAAATAAAAAATAAAAAAAAAATAAAAAAAATAAAATAAAATAAAATAAAAAAAAATTAAAAAAAATAAAAATAAAAATAATAATTATTATTATAAAAAGTTAAAAATAATCGGTTATTTGTTATGAAATTATGATATAATAAAAATTAAAAGAATTCTATAAAAAGTAATTAAAAAGTAATTTTTTATTAGAGGTCCCAAACACCTCATATTTAACTTCATTTAAATATATTTGGTAAATATAAAAAAACCAAAAAAAAAAAAAAAAAAAAAGCGTCAAATTTTTTTTAAATTTTTTATTTTCTTTTTTTTTTCAATTTTTTTTTTCCATTTTTTTTTTTTTATTTTATTTTTATATTTTTTATTTTTATTTATTTAATATCAATTTGTATAAATAATAAGAATGGCTGATGATGAAAAAAAAAAACAATTAGAGGAATCTAAAAGATTAGTTGAATTATTTAAAGCTAGTTCATTGTCATCAAAAAAGCCAAGAGGACATGAATTTTGGGACACTCAACCAGTACCAAAGATCGATGATAAAATTGTTGAATCTGGTCCAATTGAAAATAAAACTTTAGAAGATGTTAGAAAAGAACCATTAACCTTACCACCAGCTTTTGAATGGATTGAATTAGATTGTAATAAATCAGATGAAGTAAGTTTACTCCTTTAAAAAAAAAAAAAAAAAAAACTTTTTTTCCCACCTTTCTTATATTATTTTATTTTATTTTATTTTATTTTATTTTGTTTTATTTTATTTTATTTTATTTTATTTTATTTTATATTATATTTAAATATTTTCATTGTTTTACTTATATTTTTATTATTAATTAAAAAAAACAAAAAAAAAAAAAAAAATTTATTAGTTAAAAGAAATTTATACATTACTTTATGAAAATTATGTTGAGGATGATGATAATATGTTTAGATTTGATTATTCACCAGAGTTTTTAAAGTGGGCATTACAACCACCAGGATTTTTAAAGGAATGGCATATTGGTGTTAGAGTTGTAGAATCAAAGAAATTAGTAGGATTTATTTCAGGTATTCCAGCAACCATTAGAGTAGAAGGTAAACCAATCACAATGGTTGAGATTAACTTTTTATGTGTTCATAAGAAGTTGAGAGAGAAACGTTTAGCACCAGTACTCATCAAAGAGGTCACCAGAAGAGTCAATCTTAGAAACATTTGGCAAGCCGCCTATACAGCTGGTGTTGTATTACCAAAACCAGTTGCAATCTGTAAATATTGGCATAGATCAATTAAACAACAGAAACTCGTAGAGGTTGGATTCAGTGCATTACCACCAAAGATGTCGATGGCATCAATGGTTAAATTATATCGTATTAACGATGAAATGAAACATCCATTACGTCCATTAACAAAAGAGGATGTACCATCGTTTAGAGCATTGTTGGATGAATACTTATCCAAATATAAAATTGCACCAGAGTTTGCAACAGATGAGGATGTTTGGCATTGGTTTGAAACTAGAAAAGACGTTATCACTTGCTATGTAAAAGTTGATGAAACCACCAAAAAGGTTACCGACGCTTTCTCTTTCTACAATTTACCTTCCACAATTATTGGAAATGCAAAACATAACACCCTCAAAGCTGCTTTCTCCTTCTACAATGTCGCCACCACAATGTCACTCACTGAATTGGTAGGTGATGCTCTCGTTGCTGCAAAGAAAATGGATTATGATGTCTATAATTGTCTAGATGTTTTCGAAAATTCAACCTTCTTTAAAGATTTGAAATTCGCAATTGGTGATGGTGATCTTCAATATTATTTATATAATTATTCAACTCCAACTAAAAAATCTTCTGAAATTGGTTTAGTTTTATTATAAAAAAAAAATAATAAAAAAACAAAAGAAAAAAAAAAAGATAATTAGAATTAATTAATAATTGTAAAAAAGTTCATTCACTCGTTCCCAAACAGTTTTTTTTTTCATTTTTTTAATTTTTCTATTTTCTTTTTTTCATTTTTTCAATTTTTTTTTTTTCATTGAAACAAAACACAAGATTGCACAATTTTCAACTCAATTGAGAAGATTTTTTTATTTTTTAGAAAGATCAAGAGTTATTAATAAAAACTGATTTTTTTCTTTTTTTTTTTTTTTTTTTTTTTTTTTTTTTTTTTTTATTAAATTATTTTTAAAATGTTTTTTTTTTTTTTTTTTTTTTTTATATAAATAAATAATTTTTTTGTATAGGAATTATTTAATTAAAATAATAATATTTAATAATTAAAAATATATAATAATATCCCACACCACACTTAAAGAACCACACTTCTTTTTTTTTTTTTTTTTATTATATATAAAAGTTTAAAAAAAAAAGTTTGTAAAAAAATAAATTATTTTTTTATTTACCAAATAAAAGTAAGTTATTTTTGCATTTTCAAATAAAATTTAATTTTAGTTGGATATTTTATTATTTTTAATTTTTTTTTTTTTTTTTTTTTTTTTTGTTTATTTTTTTATTTTTTTTTTTGTTTATTTTTTTTTTTTTATAATTTTACTAATAGATATTTGTTTAGAAAGAAAAAAAAGGAAAAAAAAGGAAAAAAAGGAAAAAAAAAAAATATAGAAACAAATAGTAAAAATGGATAGAAATTTTTTAAATGAAAGTAATAATAGTACAACAATTAATAAAAAAAATAAATATGTAATATATAATGATGAAGAAGATAAACCATTGTTTTATAATTATGATATGAGAAAGAGAAATAAGGCCATGATGTATTTATTGGATTGGGCGACCGTTGTGATAGTATTAATAGTTGGTGGTATATTATTTTTAAAAGTTACAGTTAGAGGTCGTCTATTTACATTGGATGACGAATCAATATCGTATCCTAAATTACCTGAACTTGTTCCAATGCATATATTGATACCATTAATTATTGCAATACCACTTGCAATTATAATTACAATTAGTTTAATTATTAGAAGAGATGTACCAGATTTTCATCATGCAATGTTGGGATTGGCACAATCATTGGCATTAACTTTACTTTTAACCGGTTCATTCAAATGTTTTATAGGTGGTTTGCGTCCAAATTTTCTTGAGGTTTGTGACCCAACAACAGCATCAATAGCCGCAGGTAATCCACCAGTTGGATATGGTAAAATCTATTATGATCGATCAATTTGTTCAGCCGATGATTCACTTGTAAACGATGCATTGAGTGCATACCCATCGGGTCACAGTTCAATAACAGCTGCATCATTTGGCTTTTTGGCTTTATATATTCATGCTAAATTTAAAATATTCGATAATAGAGGTCATATTTTACTTTATATCATTGTAAGTGGTTGTATTATTGGTGCAGGTTTAATTGGTATTAGCAGAGTTGCAGACTATCGTCACACTTTTTTAAATGTATTGGCTGGTTGGTCAATTGGTTTAATTATAGCTTTATCTTGTTATCGTCTAAATTATAGTTCTTTGTTTGGTCGTGATAATCATGTCTCAATTCATTCACATTGGTTAACATATTGGAATCATCATGATAGTTTAAATAACAATAATAATATTAGTAATATTACTAACAAAAATGATGGTAGATATAAAAATAATTTTGATGTAGAAAAAAATTGTAATCAATCTCCAAATAATATTGCATTAGATGAATTAAATAAATAATTAATTTGAGATAAAAAAAAAAAAAAAAAAATAAAATAAAATAGATAAATGTGTAAATTAGGAATACCAAAAAATTTTTTTTTTTTTTTTTTTTGCAACTTGAAAATTTAAGAAAAAATTATAGTTCGAAAATAAATAAAATTTTTTATTTGTATTATTGGATAGAATTAGTGATTTGAAAAAAATATTGAAAAAATATAATAATTTACATATTATATTGATTATTTTGTTTTTGTAAATTTGGGGATTGTTGTTGTTGTGGTGGTTGTGGTTGATATTGTTGTGGTTGTGGTTGATATGGTTGTGGTTGTTGATTTTGTGGTTGGAATTGTTGTTGTTGTGGTGATTGGAATTGCTGTTGTTGTGGTGGTTGGAATTGTTGTTGTGGTGGTTGATGTGGTTGTGGTGGTTGGTATTGTTGTTGTTGTGGTTGTGACTGTGATTGTTGTTGATATTGTTGTGGTAATTGATAATTTGCAGGTTGATATTGTTGTGGTTGTGATTGTTCTTGATAAGGTGAGAATAATAATCTTAAAGAGAAATCTTGAGAGAATTTATCGGATTGAACACAATTATCCTTTTCATCTAAATTGAATCTATTTAAGTCTAAACAATGATTATCGATAAAAGAGGTGTGGAAAGCCAATTTTAAGGATGGTTTATCCATGATGACATTAAAAACTTCCTTTGAGAGGATATCAGAGAAACCATGATAGACTTTAATGAGAATATCACCTTGAACAATAAGTGATTGAGTTTCAATGATTACGACATCACCTTGAACCTTACAGAAAGCATCATTTTGATTTTTATTGAAAGGACCATCCAAATCTTTTGTGGAGAAGAGTAAATGTGGTTCTAATGGTTTCATAACGTTGAAGATCTCGATGGTTGGTTTCCAAACTTGACCTGATTTACCAGAAACGACTGGACTTGGTCTAATCATGATAGAGTTCAATCTTAATTTCATTGGGTTTTGAACTACATCAACTGGTCTTCTACTGCTAACTAATTGATTAACATAGTCGATGTAACGGAGTTGTGATGGAACTTTAACACCTACCTTTGAAGTGGTTCTTTGAGAGGCAAATAATTGTAAGGCCTCTTCTTTTCTTCCCTCGTAGAGTGAGGTCAACAAATAGGCGACGATTA